>JAXIVJ010006744.1:0-64912 GCA_036785665.1 Chirona hameri | reverse complement strand
TCGACCCAGCGCAAGACTTCTCGCTTCTGAGTCCTCGCGCAAAACCATGTTCCCAACATCCCTTCCCTCTCTACCACATCAACCAATCAATACTCTTCTCCAATCTACCTCCACCAATCCAATCCGCTCAATCAATCTCCAGCTTCCTGAAGCTTCCCTCAATTCCGAACAAATCCGCCGCCGACTTCTGCTTGCCCCTCCTGAGCTTCTCATCCACGCCGTACTGCATGTAATCCAGAAAGAACCTCCCTGTTCGCCTCCACCCTCTTCACCATGTCCTCCAAAATGTTCTCCACACTGCCCAGCGTCCCTCCATACTCCTCCGGAAGACACTCAGGTGGAATCGCCGCGTGGAGGGACTTCTGATCCGACCCATGCACCCAGATCCTCTTCTTCATCTTCTCCTTCATGAAGCTCTTGAAGAGGTTCACCATGGGGTCCATCCCTGGCGGGCTGTTGTAGTAGTGCATTCCCTTCTGCCGGATCGGGAACGCGTCCCAGCACGTGACGGCCTTCTTCACCAGGGTGGGCGTCATGGACATGGCGTGGGCAAGGGTGGCGCCCTGTAGGTCCAGCAGGCCGATGAAGCCGGTGACTTGAGAGGCCTCGTCTTCCTCGGCCAGCAGCGAGGAGATCATGTTGGAGACGCGAAACATCACCTCCTGCGGCACCCTGTCGGGTCAGGTCAGGTCAGGTCATCACCTCCTAAATATATCCTGTGACACCCTGCCGGGTTAGGTCAGGTCAGGTCAGGAAACGGAAGGGCAAGGCAAGCCAGGTCAGGCGGGCCAGGTTAGGCTTGGTCAGGTCAGGTCAGGTCAGATCGGGTCAGGTCATCGCCTCCTAAGCATCACTTCCTGCGGAGCTCTGTCCGATCAGGTTGGTCAGAAAAAGGAAGGACAAACAGGTCGTCAGGCCAGGTCAGGTAGGCTTGATCAAATAAAGTGAAGTCAGGTCAGGTCAAGTCCGTTCAAAGCCCGCTGGGCAGGGGCGTTACAAGATTAATACGTTACAAGATTATACGTTACAAGATTAATGAATTATCAGAGTGTTGCATTATTGCATTTATGAGTCCCTGAGCGTGAAACATTACGAGGGAAACCTCATAAATAAACTATTCGAAAATATTCTGAGCTAATATAAAACAAAAGATACGAAATGCAAGGCCAAAACACATACTAACACCATGAAACCAACCAGCACTACATGAACCCTCCCCTCTCCTCCCCTCCCCTCCCCCTTCACTCACTTATCCGGATCCCTCGCCGCCACGCGGACGATCACCAGCCGCTGTCCGTTCGGCAGCGGCCTCGGCATCGGCACGAACCCTCCAGTCCGTAACACTGCCGCCAGCTGCTCACCCATCGGATCGCCTCCACCCATCATCTCCGGGCAGTGCGTCTTCAGCGAGTGGTACAGCTCCAGCTTCTCCTTGGCTCTCTCCAGGCTGAACTTGGTGCCTCGGAGGAAGTTGAGAAGGAAGTGGTCATCGGTGCGGCTGCGGAGGTGGGGTTGTTTCGCCAGCCAGTCCCGGAGGTGCTGGATATCAGCAGAGCGACGCTCCGGGACCTCGAACAGCTCTTCGCGGGCTTTCGCGAGGATCGGGTCCGGCAGGGTGCACTCGTAGGGTGCGCCGCGGCGGTCCATCACGGGCTGGCTGGTCATCGTGGCGACGAGTGTGAAGCGTGCAGAGTGGAGTGTGGAGAGTGGTGTGTAATTCTATGCACTACCAGAGACGAGCGTCTTCGCTAAGACGCCAGTCGACGCCTCGCTTGTGCAGTCTTCGGACCTCCGGCTACCAGCTAGTTCGACGGTTCTTGCAGTCTTCAGTCCTCAGAGTCTTCAAATAGTACTCCAAGAGCCCTCAAATAGTACTCAAAGAGCCCTCAAATAGTACTCAAAGAGCCCTCAAATAGTACTCAAAGAGTCCTCAAAATCTGCACTATGCTCGCGTTCCTCACGGTTCTCTTTAAGGACACTGACCACCGCGCGCCTTTCTCACCAACACCTACAGCGCTTCCCGCAAATCCGCCTCCAGTCAATCAGAGTCGCGAGTCAATCTCCAATCAATCAGAGTCGCGAGTCAGTCAACCTCCGGAGAGTCGCGAGTCGGTCCCAGCCACCCTCCAACGCACACCAGACCGGGAGCGCGCTCAAATGCGACGCACACCAGACCGGGAGTGCGCTCAAATGCGACGCACACCAGACCGGGAGTGCGCTCAAATGCGACGCACACCAGACCGGGAGTGCGCTCAAATGCGACGCACACCAGACGCACTGGGGTCTCGCAGGCACTGAACTCCGCCGGCACCCACCGCGCTCGACCGGGCCTGGGTGCTGAGTGGTACCCCTCCGTAGTCACACACGGGTCGTGTCTGGGCGCAGTGTGAGCTATCAGCGCCGACAACACGGCGATATCGCGCAGTGCTGCGATACGGGGGCATAGATACAGAGATGCCGCTCTTCACGACACGACCACCGATAGACGCTCTTCAGATAGTAAGGTACAGATAGTAAGGTACACAAGGTACAGGCAGTACAGGTACACAAGGTACAGGCTATGATAGTAAGGTAAGGTACTTCAGGTACATCAAAGCCGATGTCACACGACAAGGCAGAGACACATGTCAAGGCATGACACATATCTGTGATAGCATGAGTTAATTGCGCCGTAACTACAGGGTTAACCATGGGTTAACACCGTAACTACATGGTAACTGTAGTGACACATATCTGTGATAGCATGAGTTAATTGCACCGTAACTACAGGGTTAACCATGGGTTAACACCGTAACTACATGGTAACTGTAGTGACACATATCTGTGATAGCATGAGTTAATTGCACCGTAACTACAGGGTTAACCATGGGTTAACACCGTAACTACAGGGTTAACCATGGGTTAACACCGTAACTACAGGGCTACCCATGGGTTAACGCCGTAACTACATGGTAACTGTAGTGCCTATGAGCAGATGCCTGGCAGCAGAAATAGCATAGAGCATGGACATGCTTCAATGCTTCTCTTTCGTTAAACGTTTCGTAAAATTGCAAAATTAGGTGCCTTTGTAACACCAGGTTAAGGATTGAGGGACATGTTAATGGAGGCTGAAAACAAGGCCACTGGTTTATATTCTTCTTCCGCTTCAGATCAATGAACCAGCGCCAGTCTACAAGACAGACCAGCCGTCAATACACATTGCCACTTTTTGTAAATGAGGTCAAGGCGATTTACGACGATAAATCACCGATAAATCACCAATATATCACAATATAATCACCAACATCAGATGCAGTTGTCTACTAACAGCAATGAAACACCATTACATAAGATGAGCATGCTTCCAGCATCACCACACCTCTCACACCAGCACCACATCAACTCCGACCGAGCAGCAATCGTGTTTTTCTGCTCCACACGGCGTTCCGAGAATTTCCCTCCGGAGCCTCTAGTCAAAATAACGTTTTTTTTCTTCTTCGCCACATAACCCGCTTGCGTCGTCCAACATATTGGCCGCATATGGCAGTGTGGCAGTGGGATCAGAGGCGGATCCAGGCGCAGGCTACAGGGGGCACGACGCTCAAGATTACTGAAATCAGCGGAAAGTTGATACATGTCGTGATTTAAAGAACTCGAAGCAAATTATTCTTACGAAGTTTGTTTTTAAGATTTAGGTCTAAGTAATTATACAAGGAAGCAAGCTCCATGCGTTTTCGGAACAATGTCACATTTTATCTGATTTCCTCCCCAAACCAGCTGCTTTGCATGTTCTGGATGCGCCACTGAGTGGTATTACCCACTCACGGCTCAGGTCCCTCGCGGGGCGGGGCTGTCGGGGCGTCTCGTCGAGACGGAATCAACATCGGCAGTCCGACGGGACCCCAAGGCAATCACTGGCAATGAAGACACCGCCACCCCGCCACCGCGCCGCCGCGACGCTCCGCCACCGCGACGCTCCGCCACCGCGACGCTCCGCCACCGCCGCCCCGACGCTCCGTCACCGCTGCGACGCTCCGCCACCGCGCCGCCGCGACGCTCCGCCACCGCGCCGCCGCGACGCTCCGCCACCGCGACGCTCCGCCACCGCCGCCCCGACGCTCCGTCACCGCTGCGACGCTCCGCCACCGCGACGCTGCGACGCTCCGCCGCTGCGACGCGCCGCCACCGCCGCCCCGACGCTCCGCCACCGCCACCGCCGCCGTGACCCTCCGTCACCGCTGCGACTCGCCGTCTAGTCCAGTGGTTCTCAAACAGGGGGTTACAAGTGCTAACCCGTCCGCTCCGCTGTACGATTACAGGTCAAGTGGTGTGCAAGCCAGTGATAGGCAATTAGGGATTGATAACCCGTTACTACCCGTGGCACACCCAATTCAGCACGTGAATTAACTGGAACTTTTAAACTGAATAAACTGAGCGGGAAGACAGACAGACACTTGCTACCAGCACGTGCGCACCTTTATTGTGTCTCAGAAACTACTTGCCCGATCGCGTTTAAATTGCCCATACATTTCCTTCGCGCTCGCTCGTTCATCGCCAACTACGGCGCCTTACTGGTATAGATTACCCCACTTAGAGTAATGGAGCCTTTGGGTGGGGTGATGGCAATTGAGCAGCTAAGTGAGAAATTATAACGGAGTTGCTTCATGTTGGCGGACAAGGAACATTCATCTATCTCAGTTTCTGCTTGTCTGACGCAGACCACTGGCACCGCATTATCGCAAAAAGCATCGCAAAAAGCAACAAATATATGCATAATGATGCTCAGTTAGCCGCCTTTGCTGGTTAGCCGCCTTAGCCGCCTTTGCTTTTGACGCCTTTGCTGGTTAATACGTTGTTGGGAAATTTGTGTAGCACCTTTTTTTCGGAATGTAGTACAATGTATGTACGTACTTTAAAGTTCAGTCGGGAGTACAGAGTATTGAGTCATGCTGGTCGCGAAAAGGGGCAACTATGCTTTTGGACACCGGGAACCACCGCCTTAGACCAAGAGCAACAGCATACATCAACTTATAGTTTTGCCCCTAGATGGCACTAGTGGTAAACGCCTGAAGTTATGCTGTACCGCATAGCTTGAAGCTAAGAACTGCGGCCTGTGCAATCGGGAGAAGAAGGGGATGAGGGGAGGGGGGGGGGGGGGGGTAACGAGTTATTCAGGTCGTCAAAAGGGGGTAACCATACCCTTGAAGCTGGGAACCACTGGCCTAGTCGCCACGCTGCCCAGCCAGCCGGAGAGTCGACCGGACAGCCCAGTCTCGGTGCCGCCACGGCGATCGCGGGGAAAGGGTTACGTAACTTCTCCGACCGATTAAGTCCAGCAGACGTCTATATCAACGTTAATCAACTCGACAAATGAATTTAAATGGTAAAATAAATGCCATTATATTATATCCTTAAAGAAGTTAATACAATGAAACCTTGGGTGAATATTATTGTTGTTTAATCTTAACATTACTCATGAATCTATTAAAGTTAATGTCCACTATATTCTTGTATAATGTTTGCGTCCATTATGACGTATATATTAATGTCTCTCCGGGGTATGTGACGGCATTGAGGAAGGATTTATCTAGCGAAAGTCTCCGAGAGAGTCAATTGTGAGGGTTTTAAGATACACATGGCCATGGGTGCTACTTTGCCATGATAGAAATGCCGAGTGCCATTGTTCATCACCGAATTGGACAACCTAAAAACGTAGCTCGGTAAAACGTGAATGCTTCCCCAGATACAGGAATGCAATTCAATCGGAGGATTAAACAGTAAACACCCAAGGGTTTTACCAGCCCCAATAGGGCTGTACCAGCCCGACGGGGCTTTACCAGCCCCGACAGCAGGTTACCAGCGCCGACAGGAGGCTACCAGCCCGACGGGGCTTTACCAGCCCAGACAGGAGGCTACCAGCGCCGACAGGAGGCTACCAGCCCCGACAGGGATTTACCAGTCCCGACAGGGCTTTACCAGCGCCGACAGGAGGCTTTACCAGCGCCGACAGGAGGCTACCAGCCCCGACAGGAGGCTACCAGCCCCGACAGGAGGCTACCAGTCCCGACAGGAGGCTACCAGTCCCGACAGGAGGCTACCAGTCCCGACAGGGATTTACCAGCGCCAACAGGAGGCTACCAGTCCCGACAGGAGGCTACCAGCCCCGACAGGAGGCTACCAGTCCCGACAGGAGGCTACCAGCGCCGACAGGAGGCTACCAGCGCCGACAGGAGGCTACCAGCCCCGACAGGAGGCTACCAGCCCCGACAGGAGGCTACCAGTCCCGACAGGAGGCTACCAGCCCCGACAGGAGGCTACCAGTCCCGACAGGAGGCTACCAGCCCCGACAGGAGGCTACCAGTCCCGACAGGAGGCTACCAGTCCCGACAGGAGGCTACCAGTCCCGACAGGGATTTACCAGCGCCGACAGGAGGCTACCAGTCCCGACAGGAGGCTACCAGCCCCGACAGGAGGCTACCAGCCCCGGCAGGGATTTACCAGCGCCGACAGGAGGCTACCAGTCCCGACAGGCTTTACCAGCGCCGACAGGAGGCTACCAGCGCCGACAGGGATTTACCAGTCCCGACAGGGATTTACCAGTCCCGACAGGAGGCTACCAGTCCCGACAGGAGGCTACCAGTCCCGACAGGGATTTACCAGTCCCGACAGGGATTTACCAGTCCCGACAGGAGGCTACCAGCCCCGACAGGAGGCTTTACCAGCCCCGACAGGAGGCTTTACCAGCCCCGACAGGAGGCTACCAGCCCCGACAGGAGGCTACCAGCCCCGACAGGGATTTACCAGTCCCGACAGGGCTTTACCAGCGCCGACAGGAGGCTACCAGCCCCGACAGGGATTTACCAGTCCCGACAGGGCTTTACCAGCGCCGACAGGAGGCTTTACCAGCGCCGACAGGAGGCTTTACCAGCCCCGACAGGAGGCTTTACCAGCCCCGACAGGAGGCTTTACCAGCGCGGTATATACGTTATAGCGGAGGTCACGCTTTTAAGTCACTGGGGATACAGCTAGACTTCTTATGGCCAGATATGGTTATTTTAACACGGCAGGGAAAGGCATGAGCAGGCATTTAGAACAGATCAGACACGGAGTCCATTTCCGGCGAAATCGACATTAAGTCCGCGCATCACCAAGTTGCATATAAATATCCCGATTTAAATTATCGTCCCGGTGTTTGACGATGTTAGGCAGGTAATACACCACTCAGTCGTCGATAGATATTGGGCTCGTACCGCGCCGACACACCAAAACTTCGCGTAGAAAGTTCACGGATCACCACTATAAAACGACAGACAAGTTAAAACGAGTTATTTGTTGGTATTGGTATCAATATAACAAGAAGGCAACTGAGCTTAAGTTCATTGTATTTTCCATGTGACATTGCTTGCTAACAGTATTTAAAAAGAATAGGTAATTTACAGTCGCATTTTCTTTCGCCACACAATCGACAAACTACATCTATTGGATTACGTGTAATAAGGAAAAAAACATCTGCGTATTTCGGCTTCGCGACGCATTTGTACTTTTCATTTGACTGTCATGGGATGATAAAACCCACCGAAACCCACTGAGATAAAACCCACCGAAACCCACTGAGCCGGCCCGGAAGACAGAGCCAACGATACAGCTTGACGGCTCAACGGCTCGACGGCTCGAGGGATTAACGGCTCGAAGGGATTCGGCAGACAGACCGTCGGTGTTACTAACGGCCGCTGTGACGGCCGCTGTGACGGCCTGATATGACTGACGGCCGCTGTGACGGCCTGATGTGACTGACTGCCTGATGTGACTGACGGCCTGATGTGACTGACGGCCTGATGTGACTGCCTGATGTGACTGACGGCATGATGTGACTGCCTGATGTGACTGACGGCATGATGTGACGGTCTGATATGACTGACATCCTGATGTGACTGACGGCCTGATGTGACTGACGGCCTAATGTGACTGACGGCCTGATATGACTGACATCCTGATGTGGCTGACGGGCTGATGTGACTGACGGCCTGTGACTGACGGCCTAATGTGGTTGACGGCCTGATATGACTGACGGCCTGATGTGACTGACGGCCGCTGTGAGGTGTGATGTTGGGACGGAATTCGTGCTGTTATTGGGGTGGTTTAGTTTAGATAAGGTGTGTGTGTGGGGGGGGGGGAGGGGCAGCGGACGTGTGCCGTTGGAACTGGCGGCAAACTGGCTCAGTGACGGTGGTGGTGGTGGTAGTCCGCCACTGCCAGGCAAGCTGGTAGATCTGCTTCCTGAGCCTCGAAGACTGGGATTCAAATCCTTCGGCGTGGCCTATGTAAAAGTCGGCCAGGCTCTCAATACCCCTCACATGGTGTGTGTGTGGGGGGGTGGGTAGTGGGAGGGGGGGTGAGGGGAACATGGTCAGAGTTCCAGTTAGCGTCTTGGTCCAGTGGATATGCTGCTTGGTCCACAGACCAAAAACGGCTGTGGTCATATGCGGTCGGGTAGGCTCACCCAGTTCTGAGGTATAGGTAGAGCATATATCATTAAAAAAGGTGTCCTTGTGCTGCGTGAGTGTCATACCGATATGAAATTGAAATGGACAAATATCGCATATCGTCTAGGTCAAAATCAGACAACAATGATGACCTTGAGCGATAAGTTGATAAGTTGATAAGTTGATAAGTTGATAAGTTGATAAGTTGATAAGTTGATAAGTTGATAGTCATTGTTTAAGTCAATCGCATGACTAGTAACTGTATGTTTTGTTTCTGGTGATAACGTGAATATAGACCGCAACGCAGACCGCTGCCGAGCAACATAGACCGCAATATAGACCGCAACGCATTACAAAGCAAACACTGCAATAGACACACTGCGCAACACACTGCGCAACACACTGCAATAGACACACTGCGCAACACACTGCAATAGACACACTGCGCAACACACTGCAATAGACACACTGCGCAACACACTGCGCAACACACTGCAATAGACACACTGCGCAACACACTGCAATAGACACACTGCGCAACACACTGCAATAGACACACTGCGCAACACACTGCAATAGACACACTGCGCAGCACACTGCAATAGACACACTGCGCAACACACTGCAATAGACACACTGCGCAGCACACTGCAATAGACACACTGCGCAACACACTGCAATAGACACACTGCGCAACACACTGCAATAGACACACTGCGCAACACACTGCAATAGACACACTGCGCAACACACTGCAATAGACACACTGCGCAACACACTGCAATAGACACACTGCGCAACACACTGCAATAGACACACTGCGCAGCACACTGCAATAGACACACTGCGCAACACACTGCAATATACACACTGCGCAACACACTGCAATAGACACACTGCGCAACACACTGCAATAGACACACTGCGCAACACACTGCAATAGACACACTGCGCAACACACTGCAATAGACACACTGCGCAACACACTGCAATAGACACACTGCGCAACACACTGCAATAGACACACTGCGCAACACACTGCAATAGACACACTGCGCAACACACTGCAATAGACACACTGCGCAACACACTGCAATAGACACACTGCGCAACACACTGCAATAGACACACTGCGCAACACACTGCAATAGACACACTGCGCAACACACTGCAATAGACACACTGCGCAACACACTGCAATAGACACACTGCGCAACACACTGCAATAGACACACTGCGCAACACACTGCAATAGACACACTGCGCAACACACTGCAATAGACACACTGCGCAACACACTGCAATAGACACACTGCGCAACACACTGCAATAGACACACTGCGCAACACACTGCAATAGACACACTGCGCAACACACTGCAATAGACACACTGCGCAACACACTGCAATAGACACACTGCGCAACACACTGCAATAGACACACTGCGCAACACACTGCAATAGACACACTGCGCAACACACTGCAATAGACACACTGCGCAACACACTGCAATAGACACACTGCGCAACACACTGCAATAGACACACTGCGCAACACACTGCAATAGACACACTGCGCAACACACTGCAATAGACACACTGCGCAACACACTGCAATAGACACACTGCGCAACACACTGCAATAGACACACTGCGCAACACACTGCAATAGACACACTGCGCAACACACTGCAATAGACACACTGCGCAACACACTGCGCAACACACTGCAATAGACACACTGCGCAACACACTGCAATAGACACACTGCGCAACACACTGCAATAGACACACTGCGCAACACACTGCAATAGACACACTGCGCAGCACACTGCAATAGACACACTGCGCAACACACTGCAATAGACACACTGCGCAGCACACTGCAATAGACACACTGCGCAACACACTGCAATAGACACACTGCGCAACACACTGCAATAGACACACTGCGCAACACACTGCAATAGACACACTGCGCAACACACTGCAATAGACACACTGCGCAACACACTGCAATAGACACACTGCGCAACACACTGCAATAGACACACTGCGCAGCACACTGCAATAGACACACTGCGCAACACACTGCAATATACACACTGCGCAACACACTGCAATAGACACACTGCGCAACACACTGCAATAGACACACTGCGCAACACACTGCAATAGACACACTGCGCAACACACTGCAATAGACACACTGCGCAACACACTGCAATAGACACACTGCGCAACACACTGCAATAGACACACTGCGCAACACACTGCAATAGACACACTGCGCAACACACTGCAATAGACACACTGCGCAACACACTGCAATAGACACACTGCGCAACACACTGCAATAGACACACTGCGCAACACACTGCAATAGACACACTGCGCAACACACTGCAATAGACACACTGCGCAACACACTGCAATAGACACACTGCGCAACACACTGCAATAGACACACTGCGCAACACACTGCAATAGACACACTGCGCAACACACTGCAATAGACACACTGCGCAACACACTGCAATAGACACACTGCGCAACACACTGCAATAGACACACTGCGCAACACACTGCAATAGACACACTGCGCAACACACTGCAATAGACACACTGCGCAACACACTGCAATAGACACACTGCGCAACACACTGCAATAGACACACTGCGCAACACACTGCAATAGACACACTGCGCAACACACTGCAATAGACACACTGCGCAACACACTGCAATAGACACACTGCGCAACACACTGCAATAGACACACTGCGCAACACACTGCAATAGACACACTGCGCAACACACTGCAATAGACACACTGCGCAACACACTGCAATAGACACACTGCGCAACACACTGCAATAGACACACTGCGCAACACACTGCAATAGACACACTGCGCAACACACTGCAATACACACTGCGCAACACACTGCAATAGACACACTGCGCAACACACTGCAATAGACACACTGCGCAACACACTGCAATAGACACACTGCGCAGCACACTGCAATAGACACACTGCGCAACACACTGCAATAGACACACTGCGCGACACACTGCAATAGACACACTGCGCAACACACTGCAATAGACACACTGCGCAACACACTGCAATAGACACACTGCGCAACACACTGCAATAGACACACTGCGCAACACACTGCAATGGACACACTGCGCAACACACTGCAATAGACACACTGCGCAACACACTGCAATAGACACACTGCGCAACACACTGCAATAGACACACTGCGCAACACACTGCAATAGACACACTGCGCAACACACTGCAATAGACACACTGCGCAACACACTGCAATAGACACACTGCGCAACACACTGCAATAGACACACTGCGCAACACACTGCAATAGACACACTGCGCAACACACTGCAATAGACACACTGCGCAACAAAAGCAGTGGAAACGTTGCAATAGACACACTGCGCAACACACTGCAATAGACACACTGCGCAACACACTGCGATAGACACACTGCGCAACACACTGCAATAGACACACTGCGCAACACACTGCAATAGACACACTGCGCAACACACTGCAATAGACACACTGCGCAACACACTGCAATAGACACACTGCGCAACACACTGCAATAGACACATTGCGCAACACACTGCAATAGACACACTGCGCAACACACTGCAATAGACACACTGCGCAACAAAAGCAGTGGAAACGTTGCAATAGACACACTGCGCAACACACTGCAATAGACACACTGCGCAACACACTGCAATAGACACACTGCGCAACACACTGCAATAGACACACTGCGCAACACACTGCAATAGACACACTGCGCAACACACTGCAATAGACACACTGCGCAACACACTGCAATAGACACACTGCGCAACACACTGCAATAGACACACTGCGCAACACACTGCAATAGACACACTGCGCAACACACTGCAATAGACACACTGCGCAACAAAAGCAGTGGAAACGTTGCAATAGACACACTGCGCAACACACTGCAATAGACACACTGCGCAACACACTGCAATAGACACACTGCGCAACACACTGCAATAGACACACTGCGCAACACACTGCAATAGACACACTGCGCAACACACTGCAATAGACACACTGCGCAACAAAAGCAGTGGAAACGTTGCAATAGACACACTGCGCAACACACTGCAATAGACACACTGCGCAACACACTGCAATAGACACACTGCGCAACACACTGCAATAGACACACTGCGCAACACACTGCAATGGACACACTGCGCAACACACTGCAATAGACACACTGCGCAACACACTGCAATAGACACACTGCGCAACACACTGCAATAGACACACTGCGCAACACACTGCAATAGACACACTGCGCAACACACTGCAATAGACACACTGCGCAACACACTGCAATAGACACACTGCGCAACAAAAGCAGTGGAAACGTTGCAATAGACACACTGCGCAACACACTGCAATAGACACACTGCGCAACACACTGCAATAGACACACTGCGCAACACACTGCAATAGACACACTGCGCAACACACTGCAATAGACACACTGCGCAACACACTGCAATAGACACACTGCGCAACAAAAGCAGTGGAAACGTTGCAATAGACACACTGCGCAACACACTGCAATAGACACACTGCGCAACACACTGTAATAGACACACTGCGCAACAAAAGCAGTGGAAACGTTGCAACAGACACACTGCGCAACAAAAGCAGTGGCTGTGGATAATATTTCTGATTCCTTATCAGTCCGCGGAAAGGCTAGATTGTAACGTTGACTTATGAGCTATGTAAGATATTTATCAAATCCACGGGAATGTTGCAAGCGTAATACCAACGTAAAGCAAATGACAAATGTTGATAAAAAACATGATTATAAGCGACAGTGATGTGACGATTAATGTGATGTCAATCGTGAAACAAGCGACAGCGACGATTAATGTGATGTTAATGTTAAATGTTAAAAAAGTGAACGTAAAGACTATGCCCTATTGCATATATGCCATATTTTATTGTATTGTATTGTATCTATGCCCTATTGCGTCTATGCCCTATTGTATTGTATTGTATCTATGCCCTATTGCATCTATGCCCTATTGTATTGTATTGTATCTATGCCCTATTGCATCTATGCACTATTGTATTGTATTGTATTGTATCTATGCCCTATTGCATATATGCCCTATTGTATTGTATTGTATCTATGCCCTATTGCATATATGCCCTATTTTATTGTATTGTATTGTATTGTATCTATGCCCTATTGCATGACTTGACCCATGTGCGTTGATAAATCAGTAATTTATAGCAGTAGCACCACCGTTCCCAGCTCAAAGCAGGCACGTAGCCAGGATTTTTCTCAGGGGGGGGGGGGGCACGTCGGTGGTAGAAACAAATTTCGCTCCTCAGACATATGTTCCTGACCGGGGGGGGGGGGGGAGGGGAGGGGAGGGTCGTCAGAGAATCTCATTATATCTAGTGTACATTTGTTTGCTCGGGAGGAGGGAGGGGGTGGGCATGGCCCCGTGCCCCCCCCCCCTTGGCTATGACCCTGGCTCAAAGTGGCCCGGTCTGACCCCACTGCATCATAACCCCACTAAATCATAACACCACATCATAACCCCACTAAATCATAACACCACATCATAACCCCACTAAATCATAACACCACATCATAACCCCACTAAATCATAACACCACATCATAACCCCACTAAATCATAACAACACATCATAACCCCACTAAATCATAACACCACATCATAACCCCACTAAATCATAACACCACATCATAACCCCACTAAATCATAACACCACATCATAACCCCACTAAATCATAACACCACATCATAACCCCACTAAATCATAACACCACATCATAACCCCACTAAATCATAACACCACATCATAACCCCACTAAATCATAACACCACATCATAACCCCACTAAATCATAACACCACCGCGTGTGCTTTCCAGGCCGTGGAACACTTACCAGCAGAGCCATCTCACGGCCGTCAGCCGAACTAACGTACCTGAAACGAAAGGGAACGCGTCAGCGACGCCAGCGACAGATTACACCCTATCGTACGATATTGGAAACAGTGCGGATACAGTTCGGCGGGCGATTCACAGGGGGCGCTGGCAGGCGTACACGCTGGACTCACAGCCCACGTGGCAAGCGTTCAGCAATGACTAGAGCTGCCCGATTTGAGTCCGGAGATCCGATGGTAGCGGTTTTCGATTTTCTGGGGCTAAGAAAGATTTTCAAGGATTTGACGACTGTTACCAGTTTTGTGCGATTATTGCATTTTCAAAAATCTCGTAGAAATGTCAAATGTGAGATTTTCCTTAAAATGTATGGATCCCGTAACAAATAAGGTATGTGAGATTTGACGCTTTCAACCATCCGATGGCTAAATGCACGAGGGCATCACATTTACGACACAAGTTAACAAAGTTGGATAACGAAGACACACAGGCGAAGAAGTATCATCAATTAGTAAATGTGTCATACCTTCACATGAGTTTGCTGGAGAAAAAAAAAACTGAAGTGAAACAAGCAACAAGGAAATAAATTAAATAAGATCACCTAAAAGCAATCTAATTTGTGTCGTGTTGAAGTAATATTGTTCACTATCGGCTTCACTTTAACACAATGTATCCTGCGTTTTTGTAAAATAAAAGCACAGATGCTGGCCAGAAGCAATCAAGTTAGCTTCAGTTGCATCCAAGTCACAGCTGAGACCTTAGTAAGAATCATTTAAATTTCCTTGTCATTAGGCAATGGGCATAGCTCACATGAACCCCATATAGCCTACCCATGGCCCAAAATAGCTCCAAAATAGCCCAAAATATCTCCAAAATAGCTCCAAAATAGCTCCAAAATAGCTCCAAAATAGCAAGAACCTACTGGTTGGTAACATTGGACTCGAGGTAGATCGTTTTTCCCCTATAGGGGAGTAGATTGTGTTTCCCCTATAGGGGAGTAGATCGTTTTTCCCCTATAGGGGAGCAGGATGCAGTCATGACCAGGCATTTCAGAAACCGTGTTATACCTAAAGTCCGGTCCAACCCGGTCCGGTTCTGTCCGGTTCTGTCCGGTTCTGTCCGGTTCTGTCCGGTTCTGTCTGGTTTTAATCGGTCTGTTCCAGTTTGGAGACCATTAGCTACGCCTCTGAGTTAGGAGTACATCCTGTCGACGAGACCATGTACCGGTGGCATATTTCCCAAGTGCTGGCGGCTGGCGGACGTGTTTGGAAATAACAACCACTTAGGGAGACATAAGTCAGTCAAAAATATAGATATTGCTTTGATTTTGTTTGGGGGACAACGTCCATTCTTGGTTCTCCAATATTTCTTCCGGTTTTTGAATAAATTTGAAAAGTTCGATTTGTGTAATTGCTCCCAAAAAAAATCTTTTTTTCACCCCAAAATCACAATTTTAAAATATATTCAAAAACCGGAAGATATATTGGAGACCCAAGCATGGACGATGCCCACAAAAAAAATCAAAGCAATATCTATATTTTTGACTGACTTATGTCTCCGTGAGTGGTTGCTATTTCCAAACACGCCCGCCAGCTGTATACACTTGGGAAATATGCGTCCCGGTGGAGTACATCCTGTCGACGAGACCATGTCCCGATGGAGTACATCCTGTCGACGAGACCATGTCCCGATGGAGTACATCCTGTTGACGAGACCATGTCCCGGTGGAGTACATCCTGTCGACGAGACCATGTCACGATGGAGTACATCCTGTCGACGAGACCATGTCCCGGTGTCGAGACCATGTCCCGGTGGAGTACATCCTGTCGACGAGACCATGTCCCGGTGGAGTACATCCTGTCGACGAGACCATGTCCCGATGGAGTACATCCTGTCGACGAGACCATGTCCCGATGGAGTACATCCTGTCGACGAGACTATGTCCCGATGGAGTACATCCTGTCGACGAGACCATGTCCCGGTGGAGTACATCCTGTCGACGAGACCATGTCCCGGTACATCCTGTCGACGAGACCATGTCCCGGTGGAGTACATCCTGTCGACGAGACCATGTCCCGGTGGAGTACATCCTGTCGACAAGACCATGTCCCGATGGAGTACATCCTGTCGACCAGACCATGTCCAAATTGTCGAGACCATGTCCCGGTGGAGTACATCCTGTCGACGAGACCATGTCCCGGTGGAGTACATCCTGTCGACGAGACCATGTCCCGATGGAGTACATCCTGTCGACGAGACCATGTCCCGATGGAGTACACCCTGTCGACGAAACCATGTCCCGGTGGAGTACATCCTGTCGACGAGACCATGTCCCGGTGGAGTACATCCTGTCGACGAGACCATGTCCCGGTGGAGTACATCCTGTCGACGAGACCATGTCCCGGTGGAGTACATCCTGTCGACGAGACCATGTCCCGGTGGAGTACATCCTGTCGATGGAGTACATCCTGTCGACGAGACCATGTCCCGATGGAGTACATCCTGTCGACGAGACCATGTCCCGGAGCGCGATGGTGGTGTGCTGGTGTTTTAGGGTTTAGGGGCGCCCCAACCTCTACGGTTATGTGGCGCCCATGGAGAGCGATGGAAAGGAATGCGGCCAGTAAATACGTACTCTCGTTATCTCTTCATATTGATGAGTAATGTGTGCCATATAGCACTGCAGTCTGCTTCTTCGCATGCCGTTTGATCGCGTTATACATTGATGTTTACTTTCTTGATGATAAATAAACAGCATAAATTATGTTCATCGTTAGGTATACCACAACTGATGGTCTGGCTTACAAATTTATCCGGTTACCAACTGCGTCTTCGCAACTGGCGGATCCAGACAGGGCAAACAAGATGGTTTCGGGTGCCGAAGACAAAAAATGCAACCAAATTAAAAAATACGTCTAATTTCGCTATGCTGTAATTTAAGAACTGACCATTAACAAATTTGCGTCCGTAAAAGTTGCTTAGAGTTTCTTCAAAATCAAGGAACATGTCAATTTTCCGCCGACCTCAGTCGTTGCAGGAAGGGCACGACCCCAAACCCCCTCCCCACTACCCTCATACCTCTACCTACCCCTACCTACCCCTACCTACCCCTACCTACCCCTACCTACCCCTACCTACCCCTACCTACCCCTACCTACCCCTACCTACCCCTATAAACCCCTGCCTACCCTTACCTACCCCCCCTGCTCGCTGCCCGCTTTCGTTGCCTCTGCATCCCACAATACACGGAAATACCACCCCAGGGAGCCAAGTTATCCCCCCCCCCCCCCCCCCCCCAGGGAGCCAAGTTTGCAAACATCTTTCCCAGCCCCGACGTACGAGCGGAAAGTTTAACCTAGACGCGCTTACGAAAGCAAACGGCTCGATCTGCGCTGGTAGCGAAGATCTGCGGGAGTTCCCGCCTATCTGCCAGAGATACACCGCAGTCAGAGCGCGCGAGACATAAACAGCGCCGATGAGATTTACATAACAGTGGGAGTTTTCACATACGAACGTGGGACGTGAGATGCGGGAAGGAGCTGCGATTTGAGTTATGGACATCGCTTCTGCCAACCAACTGCGCTCTGCGCTCTTCGAGAACGAAACAGAAAACATAACAAAACGGGATCAATGCGATACAGTGGACGCTATACGATGCGGTGTTCCAAGCCATACGAATACGGTGTAGAAACATAACAACTTAAACAGAAACAACAAAGACAACAATTCCCTGCAGTGCGAATCCCGGAGTCGGGGCAGGATATGCCGCCCCGCTCTCCGCCGCTCCTCCTCCTCCTCCTCCTCCTCCTCCTCCTCCTCCTCCTCCTCCTCCTCCTCCTCCTCCTCCTCCTCCTCCTCCTCCTCCTCCTCCTCCTCCTCCTCCTCCTCCTCCTCCTCCTCCTCCTCCTCCTCCTCCTCCTCCTCCTCCTCCTCCTCCTCCTCCTCCTCCTCCTCCTCCTCCTCCTCCTCCTCCTCCTCCTCCTCCTCCGGCTGCAGCCAAACATCCGGCACCGGCCGAGTGGGGACATCACCAGTACAAAGGAAGAACCACGTATGTCACGGCTTTCGGCGATTGGCATTCGTGGTTCTTCTTTTGCACGGCAGTGGTGGCCACACTCGGCCGCTCTCTAAGTTGTCTCTGTTGTTTGTGTTTAAGTTGTTATGCTACTACACCGCCCACGCATGGACTGGAACACCGCGTCGAATAGCGTCCAGTGTGTCACATGTATCCGGTTTTCGTATGCTGCTCAGGTGTCTGCCAAATATGGCGTGGTTTCCACGGGGCGTGCCCCAGGCCCACCGCAAATGACAGCGTGACGTAATGATAAAATGACACCACACAGAATTACACACAAACCTTATGTGCTGACATGCGGAAATTGCTGATGTGTACCCACAAATCATCAGCTTTTCATTAATTAATTAAGCTGAGCTAGTATGAAACGAATCCATAGTGTTAATAAATAAATATGGTATGCAATTAATGGGACTGAGCCAATGTCACATAAATGTTGGAATATGGCCTGAAAAGGTAGGGTAGCAGAGGTCAACAATGATCATCAGCAACTAACACATGTCAACAGGGACTGTAAATGTCGGCACAGGTCAGTAGAGGTCAATAGACGTCAATAGACGTCAATAGACGTCAATAGACGTCAGCAGAGGTCAGTACAGGTCAGTAGAGGTCAGTCGAGATCAGTAGAGGCCGGTACAATTCAGCAGTAAAAGTCAGTAAAGGTCAGTAGAGGTCAGTAGAGATCAGCAGAGGCCGGTAAAATTCAGCAGAGGTCGGTAAAGGTCAGTAGAGGTCAGTAGAGGTCAGTAGAGGTCAGTAGAGATCAGTAGAGATCAGCAGAGACCAGTCAAATTCAGCGGAGGTCAGTAAAGGTCAGTACCTACAGTAGGTGTCAGTAGAGTCAGTGGACGTTAGCAGAGATTATTTTACTCCAATGGAGGTCATCGCAGAGGCGACAGAAGGCATCAGAGTGACCGAATCCATATATGGAAGAAGCACACTGCCCTCCCGATAATCTAATGGACAAACCGGCCAACACCGTCCGTATCACCACATCCTCGAGAGCCCCGCTAAATATATCAGTCACCCTGTCGACCCGGGTGTTTTCAGCACTAACTACGAACTCCACCTGTATAAACAAACGCCATTCCACCTAGCCAAAGCACCTGGCGCATACACCAAGCTCCCCTGCAATACTCCCCACAGGGGATGCTTTACACAGGGGGATGTTCTCCTCACAGGGTATATTCTAAGGGTCTCTTTATCCCCCGGAGCTCTGAGCAAGGATGGATCTCAGGGGAAATCAGGGTCATGTCCCTTGACTGCGCTAACCTGTTCAGCAGATATTTCAGCTCCAAGTTCTCGGATCTCGGACCCTCATGTGGCTGATTTTCCGGCGGCCGAAGTGCTTCACACATCTCAGTGCTCAGCGCTTTCACAGCGCTTTCACCCTACCGGCGGGAAAAGTTGAAAAAACTGCTGCTGAGTGTTTGAAAGCACAAAGCGTGCGGTCCAGATGGATTCAATGCCCGAATTAGTAAAGCATGTGCGCATGAGCTAGCTATTCCTATCAACATCCTCTGTAAACTCTCGTTAAATGGACTATCCCACCTTAACATTATATTTGAGTTGAGATAGGCATTTTGATGGCTTGGCATTGAAATTAAGTATGGTAGCAGTTAAAACAGCCACAATGGTCTAATCAAAAAGGTATTAGAGTTTGATTTTGACAGATCTGTAAAACAAAATAAGGCCCATGTGTATTTGAATAGGGCCTCTAAACCGACAGCGTCGTCTCTCTTTACCCAACTGGTAATGATAGTCGACTTGTTTTAAGGCCTTAAGCCTTATAATATTTTCATCTTTCATTTATCAATCCCCGGGTGGTTCGCAATCTAGAGGATACAACTCCAGCTACTCCAGAGGATGTAGCTGGAGTTGATGCAGCAGTTGGCCGCCAGGGACCGCTATTGAGCCAGGGTGTTATGACGTCGCAAGAAAATGGTACCAGTTAAATATGTAACGCTAAATATGTATTTATTTATAAATCAATCAATCAATCAATATTTAGTGGTACCATTTGCTTGCGACGTCATAACACCCTGGCTCACTAGCGGTCCCTGGCGGCCAACTGCTGCAACAACTCCAGCTGATAGTGCTAGCCAATCTAGACGCCGGGTGGTTCGCTTTTTCTGCGCAACAGATGTCGACAAAAAATTGTGCCATGCATTTGGCAGAATAAAGGATTTCCCTGTTAATACAAAAATCATATGACGTCACCAACCCAACTTGCCGCTTAAAACTAAAGGTTGAATATCTTCCAAGATAAGTTTTTTCGGGAAAAAAAGTTCACGAACATGTTCAGCTGACCTCGCCTGACATGTAAACATACAATTAAGTGTGATTCGACAACTTTCAAAAAGGTGCGACAGCCCCTTTGACCAAGGGAGTTTTTCCCAGCGCTTGGAAAGAGGCAAGCATCATTCCAATTCACACACAAAGGGCGACAAAAATGCGCAGACGACTACAGAGGGATCTCCCTGCTCCCTCTGTGCTCCAAAATGTGTAGAGAAAATAGTGTTCGACTGCCTCCTGGCCCACTGCCTGCCAGTCCTCTCGCAAAATCGGCACGGTTTCCTACCCGGGCGGTCCTCCATCTCCAACCTCAGCAGCTTTCTCAAACACGGATGGGACTGATCCAGCAGGGCGTGCAGACGGACGCTATCTATACAGATTATTCTTCGGCATTTACTAGTGTAAATCATGCTCTCCTGCTTCACAAGCTCGAAACTTCATTTAATGTCACAGGTCGCGCGCTCTCCTGGATCGAGTCCGTGCCACCACGACCAACTCGCAACTCCTCTCTCTGGGCCATACCTTTTGCCAGGGTAAACACTGTCCTTCGTAGCCTTCCCTGTCGTGTACCAACACATACCAACTCCTTTCTCAGATCCTGTACGCCCGCTGACTTATCTATATCAACGCATCACTCCTTCAAAATCAGCGTCCGAAAGTTCGTGAATCGAGGCGGCACATACACGTGACTTGCTGTGCGACGGTGAGCTATGTAAAATATGACGATGTAGGTATTTATTTATTCGTGAAACCTGACTGAATGATGTATGTTGACAAACTATGTGTTTGTTTTACGACGTGACTGCACCTATTATTGGGTATGATGCCTGTTGGTGTTCTTATCAATAAATCATAAACAATAAACAATGCCCCAGAACGACTTACATCTTCCCGAACATCGACACATTTGCTAATTTGGAAAATCGGACAATTTTGTCAGCACCTATAGGAAAACAAAATCCTCTGAATTTTAGCCTTCTGTCTATTGGTGGTGCATTTGCCCCTCCGTGCAGCCCCCCGAAACCTATATTTTTGACCGTTCTAGGCCAGCCAGTAGCTCGCATCCCTGCGTGAGAAGACTGAGCGTGAGAAGGGTCGGACCGTGAGAAGGGAGAAGGCCCGTGAGACACCCGTGAGACATTGTCTCCATTCGTGGCTCGTCAGAGCCAAACGAGCAAAAACGTCTCGGCGTTTGTCGACCGGCGGAGGTGACAAATCGGCCATCGGAGGAGCGCCCAGGTGACATTCATCTGCTGGCTCAGAATCAGCCGCCAACGAAAGTCTCAGGCTCGGGTAAGATCAGGTTTGATCAGGGGCGGATCCAGGGGCAGATCCAGGGTCGGGCTCGGGTAGGATCAGGGGCGGATCCAGGGTCGGGCTCGGGTTTGGTCAGAGGCGGATCCAGGGTCCGGGCTCGGGTTTGGTCAGATGCGGATCCAGGGTCCGGGCTCGGGTTTGATCAGGGGCGGATCCAGGGTAGGGTTCGGGTAGGATCAGGGGCGCATCCAGGTCCGGGCTCGGGTAGGATCAGGGGCGGATCCAGGGTCCAGGTTCGGGTTTGATCAGGGGCGGATCCAGGGTCGGGCTCGGGTTTGATCAGGGGCGGATCCAGGATCGGGCTCGGGTTTGATCAGGAGCGGATCCAGGGTCCGAGCTCGGGTTTGATCAGGGGCGGATCCAGGGGTGGCAATCGGGTATGAACCCCTAAAAACGTCTAACATCGACATCCGCTGATCCTGTGACGTTGCCGGATGATGATGATGATGATGATGATGATGATGGCTGGAATGATGAATGATGATGATGATGATGATGATGATGATGATGATGATGATGATGATGATGGTGATGGTGATGGTGATGGTGATGGTGATGGTGATGGTGATGGTGATGGTGATGGTGATGGTGATGGTGATGGTGATGGTGATGGTGATGGTGATGGTGATGGTGATGGTGATGGTGATGGTGATGGTGATGGTGATGGTGATGGTGATGGTGATGGTGATGGTGATGGTGATGGTGATGGTGATGGTGATGGTGATGGTGATGGTGATGGTGATGGTGATGGTGATGGTGATGGTGATGGTGATGGTGATGGTGATGGTGATGGTGATGGTGATGGTGATGGTGATGGTGATGGTGATGGTGATGGTGATGGTGATGGTGATGGTGATGGTGATGGTGATGGTGATGGTGATGGTGATGGTGATGGTGATGGTGATGGTGATGGTGATGGTGATGGTGATGGTGATGGTGATGGTGATGGTGATGGTGATGGTGATGGTGATGGTGATGGTGATGGTGATGGTGATGGTGATGGTGATGGTGATGGTGATGGTGATGGTGATGGTGATGGTGATGGTGATGGTGATGGTGATGGTGATGGTGATGGTGATGGTGATGGTGATGGTGATGGTGATGGTGATGGTGATGGTGATGGTGATGGTGATGGTGATGGTGATGGTGATGGTGATGGTGATGGTGATGGTGATGGTGATGGTGATGATGATGATGATGATGATGATGATGATGATGATGATGATGATGATGATGATGATGATGATGATGATGATGATGATGATGATGATGATGATGATGATGATGATGATGATGATGATGATGATGATGATGATGATGATGATGATGATGATGATGATGATGATGATGATGATGATGATGATGATGATGATGATGATGATGATGATGATGATGATGATGATGATGATGATGATGATGATGATGATGATGATGATGATGATGATGATGATGATGATGATGATGATGATGATGATGATGATGATGATGATGATGATGATGATGATGATGATGATGATGATGATGATGATGATGATGATGATGATGATGATGATGATGATGATGATGA
Source organism: Chirona hameri (assembly GCA_036785665.1). Taxonomy (NCBI): domain Eukaryota; kingdom Metazoa; phylum Arthropoda; class Thecostraca; order Balanomorpha; family Balanidae; genus Chirona; species Chirona hameri. Next base: position 41,165 of record JAXIVJ010006744.1, on the reverse strand, counting down.
TGATGATGATGATGATGATGATGATGATGATGATGATGATGATTGATGATGATGATGATGATGATGATGATGATGATGATGATGATGATGATGATGATGATGATGATGATGATGATGATGATGATGATGATGATGATGATGATGATGATGATGATGATGATGATGATGATGATGATGATGATGATGATGATGATGATGATGATGATGATGATGATGATGATGATGATGATGATGATGATGATGATGATGATGATGATGATGATGATGATGATGATGATGATGATGATGATGATGATGATGATGATGATGATGATGATGATGATGATGATGATGATGATGATGATGATGATGATGATGATGATGATGATGATGATGATGATGATGATGATGATGATGATTGATGATGATGATGATGATGATGATGATGATGATGATGATGATGATGATGATGATGATGATGATGATGATGATGATGATGATGATGATGATGATGATGATGATGATGATGATGATGATGGCATGACGATGGATGATGATGATGATGATGGCTGATGATGATGATGATGATGGCATGAAGATGAAGATGGTCGATGATGATGATGATGATGATGATGATGATGATGATGATGATGATGATGATGATGATGATGATGATGATGATGATGATGATGATGATGATGATGATGATGATGATGATGATGATGATGATGATGATGATGATGATGATGATGATGATGATGATGATGATGATGATGATGATGATGATGATGATGATGATGATGATGATGATGATGATGATGATGATGATGATGGTGATGATGATGGCATGACGATGGTCGATGATGATGATGATGATGATGATGGCATTGGGAATTCAGGGCATGACGATGGTCGGATGTCATATTCCCTGATAGCAAAGAGAATCCAAGTCATCTCCACGGGAACAAATATTTCAAGTCAATATTTTGTGTCAAAGGAGACGTAAGCTAAAGGAACCAAGTAGGGAGGCAAGGAAGGTAGGTAGGAAGGAGCGTGGCAATGGGTAGGGAGACAGAAAGGGAGAGAGGGAGGGAGGTTAGGAGGGGATCTGACCGAGGAAGGGGGGGGGGGACTTACACGACACCAGAGCGACAGTACGTGACATACGAGCGGCATCGTCCCACCCTGTAACTCGACTAAGAATGACGCTCCAACGACGCTCCAACGACGCTCCAACGACGCTCCAACGACGCTCCAACGACTCTCCAACGACGCTCCCACGACGCGCCAACGACGCCCCAACGACGCTCCAACGACGCCCCAACGGCGCTCCAACGACGCTCCAACGACGCTCCAACGACGCTCCAACGACGCTCCAACAACGCTCCAACGACGCTCCAACGACGCCCCAACGACGCTCCAACAACGCTCCAACGACGCTCCAACGACGCTCCAACGACGCTCCAACGACGCCCCAACGACGCTCCAACGACGCCCCAACGACGCCCCAACGACGCTCCAACGACGCTCCAACGACGCTCCAACGACGCTCCAACGACGCTCCAACGACGCTCCAACGACGCTCCAACAACGCTCCAACGACGCTCCAACGATGCTCCAGCGACGCTCCAACGACGCTCCAACGACGCCCGAAGGGCGGTCCAACGACGCCCGAACGGCCCTCCAACGACGCTCCAACGACGCTCCAACGACGCTTCAACGACGCCCCAACGACGCTCCAACGACGCTCCAACGACGCTCCAACAACGCTCCAACGACGCTCTAACAACGCTCCAACGACGCTCCAACGACGCTCCAACGACGCTCCAACGACGCTCCAACGACGCTCCAACGACGCTCCAACGACGCTCCAACGACGCTCCAACGACGCTCCAACGACGCTCCAACGACGCTCGAGACGATGTTTTGTTGCACGATACATTATCCATGGTGATTGATGACGTTCGCGCAGTCATCCCTCAGCCGGTAACCATCCCGGTAACCAGCCGGTAACCATCCCTCAGCCGGTAACCATCCACCACCCCGCGAGACAGACATGGACGGCATTCCCCTCCGGAGGCCTCACACCTCCTGGCTGCCGCGACGGCCTCCGCTTCACGAGTGATGACATTCATTCAAGAGTGATGACATTGCTTCACGAGTGATGACATTGATTCACGAGTGATAGCCTTGCTTCACGAGTGATAGCCTTGCTTCACGAGTGATGACATTCATTCAAGAGTGATGACATTGCTTCACGCGTGATGACATTGATTCACGAGTGATAGCCTTGCTTCACGAGTGATAGCCTTGCTTCACGAGTGATAGCCTTGCTTCACGAGTGATGACATTCATTCAAGAGTGATGACATTGCTTCACGCGTGATGACATTGATTCACGAGTGATAGCCTTGCTTCACGAGTGATAGCCTTGCTTCACGAGTGATGACATTGATTCACGAGTGATAGCCTTGCTTCACGAGTGATGACATTGCTTCACGAGTGATAGCCTTGCTTCACGAGTGATAGCCTTGCTTCACGAGTGATGACATTGATTCACGAGTGATAGCCTTGCTTCACGAGTGATAGCCTTGCTTCACGAGTGATGACATTGATTCACGAGTGATAGCCTTGCTTCACGAGTGATGACATTGCTTCACGAGTGATGACATTGATTCACGAGTGATAGCCTTGCTTCACGAGTGATGACATTCATTCACGAGTGATAGCCTTGCTTCACGAGTGATAGCCTTGCTTCACGAGTGATGACATTGCTTCACGAGTGATAGCCTTGCTTCACGAGTGATAGCCTTGCTTCACGAGTGATGACATTGATTCACGAGTGATAGCCTTGCTTCACGAGTGATGCCATTGATTCACGAGTGATAGCCTTGCTTCACGAGTGATAGCCTTGCTTCAGGAGTGACGGCCTCCGCTTCACGAGTGATGGACGAAAACCCCGACCGGAAAGTTTTTGGCGTTGGAATTTGCCCGGTGGGGATGCAACAAATGTTATGCAGAATCGAAATCGTAACGTCGACTTAAGATTTCGAAAACGAAATCGTATAGTTTCGCTATGGTGTTACGATATGTTGGCGGAGTTATGGCGAAATTATGGCGAAATTATGGCGGAATTATGGCGGAATTATGGCGAAATTATGGCGAAATTATGGCGAAATTATGGCGGAATTATGGCGGAATTATGGCGGAATTATGGCGGAATTAATTATGTTGGCGGAATTATGGCGCACGGAATTTGGGAAAATGGAGAGAGAATAGGCTACGATATTAAGAATTCCGAGTGATGTATTGTAATAATCATGTTTCTGCTGCTACTAATGATTACTTAAATGGTCAATGCTAATCACTATTGCGATTCTCCTTTGGTGTTCAATTCATTTGTGCATTTAGTCAGCGAGTCAGTAAGTGAGTTTATGCTTATCCAGTGCCTTATTTCACATGCTACAAAGTACAAAAACAATACGTATTATGCTGATGAGATTGGTAATTAATGGGACGACGACGTGCTAAAAGAGAAACGGGACGACGGCGTGCTAAAAGAGAAATGGGACGACGACGTGCTAAAAGAGAAACGGGACGACGACGTGCTAAAAGAGAAGCGGGACGACGGCGTGCTAAAAGAGAAACGGGACGACGGCGTGCTAAAAGAGAAACGGGACGACGGCGTGCTAAAAGAGAAACGGGACGACGACGTGCTAAAAGAGGAACGGGACGACGACGTGCTAAAAGAGAAACGGGACGACGTGCTAAAAGAGAAACGGGACGACGGCGTGCTAAAAGAGAAACGGGGCGACGGCGTGCTAAAAGAGAAACGGGACGACGGCGTGCTAAAAGAGAAACGGGACGACGACGTACTAAAAGAGAAACGGGACGACGTACTAAAAGAGAAACGGGACGACGTACTAAAAGAGAAACGGGACGACGACGTGCTAAAAGAGAAACGGGACGACGACGTGCTAAAAGAGAAACAGGACGACGGCGTGCTAAAAGAGAAACGGGACGATGGCGTGCTAAAAGAGAAACGGGACGACGACTTGCTAAAAGAGAAACGGAACGACGACGTGCTAAGAGAGAAACGGGAAGACGACGTGCTAAAAGAGAAACGGGACGACGACGTGCTAAAAGAGAAACGGGACGACAAATGTGCTAAAAGAGAAACGGGACGACGACGTGCTAAAAGAGAAACGGGACGACGGCGTGCTAAAAGAGAAGGGCCTGGAAACAAGATGTATAAGGGAGATATTAACAATACAGTTGTCAGCCCGAGGCCGAGAACCTGAGAACCACCGAAAATCGCTGATTTATCTGGTTTCAGTGTCGTTGAGATCACGCGCTTCCTGCAAACAGCCTTATGTGCAGTTTTTCCCACCGCAGTCAAGAACCGAGTCGGCGGCCTTAAAGTCGGCGGCTTTCCTTCCGCGCTCCTCGACTTCTGCTGAGCTGGCTGACAATCGTCGTGTCTCTGCTGTCACGCCACTGTCAGGTCAGGCGGGGGCGGGGCGGGGGCGGGGGCGGCTCCTGCTCTGCTCTCCCCCCCCCCCCCGGAGGTCAGATCCTCGGTGGGTAAAAATAGTGCAGACGCCGTTCACATCAGCAGTGCGGGGCACGCGACTGCGCCCCGCGGCCGACCACGCTCCCGTGAGAAGAACGACACCTCCCCTACTGGTTAGGTTAGGTTGGGGTGCAAAGGAGTGTTGTGGTGCGTTCGGTACTGGTTGGGGTGCAAAGGAGTGTTGTGGTGCGTTCGGTACTGGTTGGGGTGCAAAGGAGTGTTGTGGTGCGTTCTGTACTGGTTGGGGTGCAAAGGAGTGTTGTGGTGCGTTCGGTACTGGTTGGGGTGCAAAGGAGTGTTGTGGTGCGTTCGGTAGACATAGATTATTTCAAGTGACGTCACCAAATGACATATGGCTGTATGGAGAGAGCACGTGACAATTTACGGAAACGCAAGTGCGCTAATTTCGTTGCTTTTGTGTTACTTACTCCATGAGGTTTTCAAATATTTTGAAGGCAATTTTTGAATGAAACTGGTTTCTGAACTAAAAAAAAATATTTTACTGACACAATTTTGCTTTCCATTCCATTCCGTTGCATATAAGGTCTTGGTTCCATTACGTTGTATGACTACTCATTTCAATTATTTTCCCTTCCGTTCCGGTCCGTTCCATTTAGAGTCGAAAGTCCAAACAACTCGTCCCGTTCTATTCCGTTCCGATCAGTTCCATTTAGAGTCGAAAGTCCAAACAACTCGTCCCGTTCTATTCCGTTCCGATCAGTTCCATTTAGAGTCGAAAGTTCAAACAACTCGTCCCGTTCTATTCCGTTCCGATCAGTTCCATTTAGAGTCGAAAGTCCAAACAACTCGTCCCGTTCTATTCCGTTCCGATCAGTTCCATTTAGAGTCGAAAGTCCAAACAACTCGTCCCGTTCTATTCCGTTCCGATCAGTTCCATTTAGAGTCGAAAGTCCAAACAACTCGTCCCGTTCTATTCCGTTCCGGTCCGTTCCATTTAGAGTCGAAAGTCCAAACAACTCGTCCCGTTCTATTCCGTTCCGATCAGTTCCATTTAGAGTCGACAGTCCAAACAACTCGTCCCGTTCCATTCCGGTCCACAACCAGCCTACAAAAATGTGTTCTGTTCCATTTCTACTCCGCATCATAATTCCGTTTAAGCTTCCATTCTATTCTTACTATTTCCATTATATATTTATATTATATGTATATTATATATTTATATTATATATTTATATTATATTTATATTCCATATTTATATTCGATTTCTGCCACTGATGGAACAGCTGACAGAGCAGCCCCTGATGGAACATCTGACAGAGCAGCCACTGATGGAACAGCTGACAGAGCAGCCACTGATGGAACAGCTGACAGAGCAGCCCCTGATGGAACATCTGACAGAGCAGCCACTGATGGAACAGCTGACAGATCAGCCACTGATGGAACAGCTGACAGAGCAGCCACTGATGGAGGAACAGCTGACAGAGCAGCCACTGATGGAACAGCTGACAGAGCAACCACTGATGGAACAGCTGACAGAGCAGCCACTGATGGAACAGCTGACACAGCAGCCACTGATGGAACAGATGACAGAGCAGCCACTGATGGAACAGCTGACAGAGCAGCCACTGATGGAACATCTGACAGAGCAGCCACTGATGGAACAGCTGACAGAGCAGCCACTGATGGAACAGCTGACAGAGCAGCCACTGATGGAACAGCTGACAGAGCAGCCCCTGATGGAACATCTGACAGAGCAGCCACTGATGGAACAGCTGACAGAGCAGCCACTTATGAAACAGCTGACAGAGCAACCACTGATAGAACAGCTGACAGATCAGCCACTGATGGAACATCTGACAGAGCAGCCACTGATGGAGGAACAGCTGACAGAGCAGCCACTGATGGAACAGCTGACAGAGCAACCACTGATGGAACAGCTGACAGAGCAGCCACTGATGGAACAGCTGACACAGCAGCCACTGATGGAACAGATGACAGAGCAGCCACTGATGGAACAGCTGACAGAGCAGCCACTGATGGAACATCTGACAGAGCAGCCACTGATGGAACAGCTGACAGAGCAGTCACTGATGGAACATCTGACAGAGCATCCACTGATGGAACAGCTGACAGATCAGCCACTGGCAGCTGGGCCACTGATGGCCTTCACAGCGCTGTACAGAAACAAGTAAGCGTTAGATGATTTTCGCAGCTGAATTCGGAATAGGTTAGTCACTACATGACTACATGACTAGCGGGCGGACCACTTATCAATGATGATAATTGGGGTTTTAGGGCGCACCGACTGCTATTGGTCACTTCGCGCCCAACCACTAATCAACTAGCGGGTGGACCACTACTAGACTAGCGGGCGGACCACTACTAGACTAGCGGGTGAACCACCACTAGACTAGCGGGCGGACCACTACTAGACTAGCGGGCGGACCACTACTAGACTAGCGGGTGGACCAGTACTAGACTAGCAGGTGGACCACCACTAGACTAGCGGGTGGACCACTACTAGACTAGCGGGCAGACCACTACTAGACTAGCGGGCGGACCACCACTAGACTAGCGGGCGGACCAACACTAGACTAGCGAGCGGACCACCACTAGACTAGCGGGCGGACCACTAATGGTAGATGGTGGGCGGAGACAGAATATTGGCGGACACTGACGGACAGTTACTGACGATCAACACAAGGCTTTGTTCACTTGCTAGTAGCCTGCGTTGGCACCGAGTCTCTTCCGACGTTTTGGGTCTGTCTTTGTTGGTCGGTGGTGGTTACAAATGGCGCAGCGCGTGCGACGGGTGAGAAATGGTGCGCAGAGAAAATGACGTCAGTAAAACAGGAGTGTGAAATGGAGCGTGCAGACAACTGTTACAGGTGTTACGGTTCCAAGCGAGCCATTTAAAAGAACAGACCAGCTGTTCTTAAGCCTGATCCTCACCGCACACGTCGAACCTCGTCGTCTCCCGGTATACACGTCCGTCCCGCCCGTCCGGCCACGTAAATTCCGCCCCCGGCAGCGTCTGAGGAGAGGTTCCTGACGGGCGCGGCCCCCGGCAGCGCCTGAGGAGAGGTTACCGACGGGCGCCGCCCCCGGCAGCGCCTGAGGAGAGGTTCCTGACGGGCGCGGCCCCGGCAGCGCCTGAGGAGAGGTTACCGACGGGCGCGGCCCCCGGCAGCGCCTGAGGAGAGGTTCCTGACGGGCGCGGCCCCCGGCAGCGCCTGAGGAGAGGTTCCTGACGGGCGCGGACAGGCGCGGACGGGCGCGGTTAGGACAGGGAGATGTTGGGGTGGACAATGTTCGCCCGTTTGACGTCCGTAACCACATTTGAAAAACTCTGATCCAATCCGAGTGCTGAAGGCGAACTTGGCCGTCCATTGCATCCGACGTGCCTCGTGTAGACAGCAGTGTTCGTCACGGGCCCACCAACCCCCAGCCCGCCCCGGCCCAGGCCCATGAACACCACGCCCAGGCCCGGACCAGACCCGGTAAAATTCATAATATTGAGGCCCAGGCCCGGTCCGGCCCATTCAGATTAGGCATATCATTATTTTCACAAAATTTGCAATCATTATCCTAGCATAGTTACTTGTATACTATACATGTGAAACAATGAACCAACTATGCTAACCAAAAACACACAAATCCACAGCCACAGCAACAGTGTGTTGCTGTGTAAGTGAACTGCTGGTTAAAATATTTTTGAGCTCTGACCTAAGCTTGTGCGACGCGCGCATTACTTCAAAATTGTCAGGCTCAGGCCTATCCAGAGCCCAGTGATTTCCTTAAAGTTGAGGCCCGGCCCAGGCCCAGCCCAAGCCCAGCCCATGGCCCATAGGTCCAGCCCAGCCCGTGGCGAACTCTGGTGACATATTTGGTGCGGGCGCGACACTCACTCCCTCTCTACTCGTCACGTGCAAAGTCTATTCTAGAATTAAAACATCGTTTATGACGACGAAACTTGCACATAACAAATGTCACGATGGCGAGAGTGAGAGATGATGATGGCGAGAGTGAGAGATGTCACGATGGCGAGAGTGAGAGATGATGATGGCGAGAGTGAGAGATGTCACGATGGCGAGAGTGTCCTGTGCAAAAAGATACCCTACATTACATAAAGTCGCCACTATTAACCATGCAAGTTTGTCATGTTTCACATCGTCGCCGCTGGATAGCTAGAGCCAAGCCGCAGCCCCGCCGGCCGCCCGCGCCGGCCGGCATAGTAGTGGTGTCACGTGACCTCCCTCCCGGCCGACGCCCCGCCGGCCGCCCGGGCCGGCCGGCATAGTAGTGGTGTCACGTGACGTCCCTCCCAGCCGCCGCACGACACGCGCCGAGCAGAGAAAAACGGATCAAACAGATCTCCGACTTTCGGGACGTCGCCCTACGAATCGCCACCGCGGCCCTCAGCACGACACCCACAACCAACATCAACATCGACACCATCATCCCCCCACTCGCACGACGCCGCACGTGCGAGTGGGTGGATGTGCGAGATGCGAGGGGGGGGGGGGCTGCTCCGCTTCTACCCGCGTGCGGCCTCCCGCCCCACCCATCCAGCATACCACACATCAACACATCTCCCCACAAACAGAACCCTCACAAACGCCCAGCTGCGAAATCCCACAATCAGCATCCGTATCAAGCATGCCCTCGAAACTTGCAACCTAACACTCCCATCGATACCGCCTGTCCCCAGCCTCACTCCATTCTGGACATACCGCCCCCCCCCCCCCCCTCGACACTTATTTACTTTTCTCTACGTCTACACCGGACACTCATCCTGCCGATATTCAAGCAATGTTTTTTTAGAATTTCAACATATTCACCTTGACTACACATCTATTTATACAGACGGATAAGGCGCCGAAGGTCGCACGGGAGCCGCCTTCACAGTTAAAGGGACATTGCCACCTCGCAGGCCAATATGGAGTTTTTGGTGTGTATCGGTCGATTAAGCGTGTCCGATTTCACCTGCAAAATTGGGTTCCCGAAACCCCCCTCATTAGATCAAAACATACATTTGCACCACTCATGCTTGCCAAGCATTCGTAAAATTGGAGTCGCCACATCACTATTTAGAATCACTTCTTTGCGGACTGTTATTTTCTTTTGAATGTTGCAAACTCGACATCACCATTCCGTCAGTGCACTTTAAAATTAAAAAGAGTATGCAGTTAATTATATTTTCAACAACCTTAGCCTCTTTCATAATAAACTGCAAGAATTGCTATGGCTCGACTTTGGGACCGTAGGAGTTATGTGACCTATACCTTATAACACAGATATAATTTGCAAGGTCATGTCTCGGCGAATTCGGATGCTTCGGCTTTGGGCGGGCGCCAATACCACGGCCAAACTGGATGAAAGCGGCCATCATGAATCTAGCACTGAGCACAGCTGGAACCAACGTTTTGGAGTCAGAAATAAATACAAAATGTTTTGCCGATCACTGCTTTAGGTGCTGCGGAGCAACTTTGAGCTTGAGCATACATGATTGTTGATCCCCATCATTCATTTAAGTTGCTTTTTAGAAATCCTCCAGAGGTGGCAATAGCCCTTTAATAATTTCGTCTTTAAATATCGTCTTTCTGACCACCATTCAGTTTACTCCGCTGAACTTGTTGCCGTTCTGTCTGCAATCCGCCACATCCAACACCGCGCCATCAGCCAGGCTGTCATTTGCACCGATTCTCGTTCTTCTCTATTTTCACTTTCTTCCATCCACAATCCCATTAGACATAAAGACATAAAAGAAAAGTGCAACAAAGAGCCTCTTGGGCCCATCCGAGGTTGCACCCCACCCCACCCCCACCCCCACCCCACCCCGCCCCACCCCACCCCACCCCACCCCACCCCACCCCACCCCACCCCACCCCCACCCCCACCCCCACCCCCACCCCCACCCCCACCCCCACCCCACCCCAACCCCAACCCCAACCCCAACCCCAACCCCAACCCCACCCCCACCCCCACCCCCACCCCCACCCCCACCCCCACCCCCACCCCCACCCCCACCCCCCCCCCCCCCCACCCCCACCCCACCCCCCCCCCCCACCCCCACCCCCACCCCCACCCCCACCCCCACCCCCACCCCCACCCCCACCCCCACCCCACCCCCCCCCCCCCCTCCACCAGTCTCGCCCCTTCAAATCACCTTACTCTACCTGCATAAAAGAAGGCTAATCCCACGAGTATTTATGAACTAATCCCTTCTCTGTAAAGTATTTATCTAATCTAATTTTGAAGGAAGCAAGTGTCACTGCATCAGCGACATCCCCTGGTAGCATATTCCAATGTCCTACAACCCTTCTACTGAAAAATGACTGTCGTAGCCTAGTCCTACTTTGTTTCATAATGAGTTTATGCTGATGACCTCTACCTCGATGTTCCCTATTGAACTCAAACATACCCTTTAAATATCCAGAATGCTGACTATTTACAAATTTGAAGACTTCAATTAGATCTCCTCTTAGCCTTCTATATCTAAGTGAAAACATACCCAATTTCTTTCATCTATCTTCATAAGATAAACTACCAAAACAATTAACCATTTTTGTTGCCCTTTTTTGAACTCTTTCTAACAACCAGCAATCTTTCTCATATGTTGGAGACCAGGCTTGTACACAATACTCCAAATGTGGTCTAACGTATGCACAATACAGTTTTGTTATTACCTTTTCACTCTTGTAGGAAACATTTCTGTTAATGGCCCCTAGCATTCTAAGTGCCTTTTTCCTAGCTTCTACAACCTGGTCTGACGCTGATAGTCTATTGTTTACCACGACACCTAAATCTCTTTCCTTTTCAATCTGCTCCATTTTCTGCCCACCCATTTCATACCTATGTTTACTGCTAACCCGTCCAGCGTGCATAATCTTACATTTACTCAAATTGAATTTAATCTGCCATGCTTCAGACCACTCAACTAGCTTGTCCAGATCTGATTGAAATGATTGCGAAATCCCACAATCAGCATCCGTATCAAGCATGCCCTCGAAACTTGCAACCTAACACTCCCATCGATTTCGCCTGTACCCAGCCTCACTCCATGTGACGTCATTAACAAAGCCTGCTGCGGGACTTGGTATACTAATCAGGAACAACTCGCCACAATGGTAAAGTGCGCCGAGAAGCATGACAATGACTTTGTAAACAAATCGCCGACGCTAAATAGGTCGCCGTTGATGTGCATCGATGAACTTCCGAATTAATTGCCAGTTTTGTGTTATTGTTTGTTAGTTTTTTGGGGAAAAATTATTATTTTTCATGATAATATAAAGCATAGTGTTATATACAGCCACATAAAAATTATACAATACTCCTAATGTTGAAAACAAATGAATCGATTTTCAAAAATTGAGGGTCGCAACCACTAACTATGCCGCCGTTGATGTGCATCGATGAGCTTCCGATTTTATTGCCACTTTTTCCAATCGCTGTTAGTTTTAGAAGATCGCCGGGCATATAATCACAACAAGCAGAACGCACAATATATTCTCCACTCCATTGCGTAAAAAAAACAATACGGGAAAAGCCCGCAGTTTGATGAGGACCAAAAGTACTTGCAAGTACCGGTCGTTAAAAGTGTGGAACGCTTATCAACTTTAACTTGAAATATCTTTCGGTAGGAAAGTTTTCATGCAAAATGCGATGAATTTACAATATATTTTGGTCTCGTCTGGCGATTTCAAGTGCTAACTCCATTTTTGTGGAAAAAGGTCATTATTTCCCTTTAAACCTGCTCTCGCCCACTGGCCGCCATCATCAAGTCAACATACTCGCTTAAAATAAATTCTTATCGCTCGGCTTAGGCTGGGCCATACCAAAATCACACACTCATACACCACAGCTCGCGAGCCGCCACCCATATGTCACAGATGTCACACTCGTTACACAATTAATCACCTGCTTCTCACATGCCCATTATATACCACAGCACGTCAACCGCTAGTACGTAATTCAGCCGCTAATCGGCTGCCTCTAACGCCTCCTATTCTACTTGGTGATTCCCATCCTGATTTACTCGCACTCTTTTTTATTTTCTCCACACCACAAGATTATAATTATTTATATAACATTATAATGTTTTTTTTTACTGTGCAATTTGGTAAAAACGCACAGGTTTTCTCAATGGCTAGGCTGCGGGTTTTTTACTAGTTAGGAATTTTGCCGGCGGAACACACTACACCTTAGGTCATTCCACACAGTACCAGGTCTCGCCGGCCCAGCTGAGTCAGGAGCACATTAGGTCATTCCACACAGTACCAGGTATCGCCGGCCCAGCTGAGTCAGGAGCACATTAGGTCATTCCACACAGTACCAGGTATCGCCGGCCCAGCTGAGTCAGGAGCACATTAGGTCATTCCACACAGTACCAGGTATCGCCGGCCCAGCTGAGTCAGGAGCACATTAGGTCATTCCACACAGTACCAGGTATCGCCGGCCCAGCTGAGTCAGGAGCACATTAGGTCATTCCACACAGTACCAGGTATCGCCGGCCCAGCTGAGTCAGGAGCACATTAGGTCATTCCACACAGTACCAGGTCTCGCCGGCCCAGCTGAGTCAGGAGCTTCTTGCTCCTAGCGACAATGATGCCGGGTCGGCTTCTATCGTTTCCGGTTGCGACAGGACCCGGTGAGCCAAGACTGGCCAAGACTTTTGCAGCGACGGTCGCAATGTGAAACATTTGTTATGCTTCACATTGCGATCTAGCCGACGGGGTGTCAGTTGCGGCCGTGATCTCTGGGCCTGCCATCCGCCTCCAGTTATTTGATTTTATTTAAAACTAGAATCGTGTCTGGTATTGTATGTGTGCCTGTATGTTTGTATGTGCTGTATGTCTGTGTTTCCCTGTTTCGGTTTCCCTCTTCCTATTTCCACCGGACCATCATGAGCCGGTTTAACGTAAATGTTTGCCTTTGCTTCTGCTTTTTGCGCCGGAAAATATTAGTCGGCTTAACGTAACGCTAAATATCTGCCTGGCTCATTGTCAGTTAACCCCCCCAGCCATAGCCTGCCGGCTAGCTGTGAAGGAGAAAAGATCGGGACGTCTGCGCAGAAGACGTCTCTGCCCGTACATCACGTGCCGGCCGAAAAGCGTGAGCGGTGAGGATCGGGCTTTATATGCTCGACAGAAGATAACCCGGCTGTATTATTGACATATTTGTTTTGATTTGGTCTCATTCTCTGACCGTATTGCCATGGCAGCCAATCAGGGGACCATTGATACATTATATATGTGTTCACATTAAATGCCCACAACTTAGCTCAATCAAACAAATGTATGGAATTAAATACCCATGGAGCAAATCATGGAGATAATGGGAGCCAGTACGATAAAAATACCGAAGTTGGTGTGTCTAACTCCAGATACAAAGAAAATACCATAAGAATGTTACTGAAACATACAAATACATAGCTACCCCCCCCCCCCACGCCAAAAAAAGCACGATAGTCGTAGCTCATAATGCTCTCTTCTCTAACGTTTATCCGACCGCTTCAAACATGCAAATTGCAAATCAAATCCACCGCCACCACGGTGTGGACGGGACCTTGTGATGCCGGCTAGTGCCCTGTTGTGTTGCCGACTAATGCCCTGTCCGTCGCAGTGCGGGTGTTCCGGGCAGCGTAGGTATGTATTATGACAGCGTAAGCATCGATTACGACAGCGTAGGTATCTATTATGACAGCTGCCGGCTCGCTCCACTGGTGAACGCAGCCCTCCCCTCCCCTCATCCTCCTCCCCCAAATACGCCGCCGAGCTGACGACCCGACCGCTCCACTGGTGAACGCAGCCCTCCCCTCATCCTCCTCCCCCAAATACACCGCCGAGCTGACGACCCGACCGCTCCACTGGTGAACGCGGCCCTCCCCTCCCCTCATCCTCCTCCCCCAAGTACACCGCCGAGCTGACGACCCGACCGCTCCACTGGTGAACGCGGCCCTCCCCTCCCCTCATCCTCCTCCCCCAAATACACCGCCGAGCTGACGACCCGACCACCGTGGCACTTGACCCAGAAAACCCGACATATGAACCCCTCCCTGCACAGGAGTTAGACGGGAAACCCCGATAATTATCCGGCGGTTAACCCAGAAACTGCGAAATATGGACCACTCCACACCCAAGGGTTGGTCCAGAAACCCCTGCTATAGCCTGACGACTAACCCAGAAACTGCGAAATATGGACCACTCCACACCCAAGGGTTGGTCCAGAAACCCCTGCTATAGCCTGACGACTAACCCAGAAATTCCGACATGTGTACCCTCCTGTACCTCCATACACCCAAGGGTTAGCCCAGAAACCCCGACTACAACCCGGCGATTAACCCGGAAGCCTCGACATACCCACCCGGCATTTAACCCAGAAACTCCCGACACACAAACCGAGAATTAACCCGGAAGCCTCGACATACCCACCCGGCATTTAACCCAGAAACTTCCGACACACAAACCGAGAATTAACCCGGAAACCTCGACATACCCACCCGGCATTTAACCCAGAAACTCCCGACACACAAACCGAGAATTAACCCGGAAACCTCGACATACCCACCCGGCATTTAACCCAGAAACTCCCGACACACAAACCGAGAATTAACCCGGAAACCTCGACATACCCACCCGGCATTTAACCCAGAAACTCCCGACACACAAACCGAGAATTAACCCGGAAGCCTCGACATACCCACCCGGCATTTAACCCAGAAACTTCCGACACACAAACCGAGAATTAACCCGGAAACCTCGACATACCCACCCGGCATTTAACCCAGAAACTCCCGACACACAAATCGAGAATTAACCCGGAAACCTCGACATACCCACCCGGCATTTAACCCAGAAACTCCCGACACACAAACCGAGAATTAACCCGGAAACCTCGACATACCCACCCGGCATTTAACCCAGAAACTCCCGACACACAAACCGAGAATTAACCCGGAAACCTCGACATACCCACCCGGCATTTAACCCAGAAACTCCCGACACACAAACCGAGAATTAACCCGGAAACCTCGACATACCCACCCAGCATTTAACCCAGAAACTCCCGACACACAAACCGAGAATTAACCCGGAAACCTCGAAATACCCACCCGGCATTTAACCCAGAAACTCCCGACACACAAACCGAGAATTAACCCGGAAACCTGGACATACCCAACCGGGATTTAACCCAGAGACTCCCGACACACAAACCGAGAATTAACCCGGAAACCTCGACATACCCACCCGGCATTTAACCCAGAAACTCCCGACACACAAACCGATAATTAACCCGGAAACCTCGACATACCCACCCGGCATTTAACCCAGAAACTTCCGACACACAAACCGAGAATTAACCCGGAAACCTCGACATATCCACCCGGCATTTAACCCAGAAATTCCCGACACACAAACCGAGAATTAACCCGGAAACCTCGACATAGCCACCCGGCATTTAACCCAGAAACTCCCAACACACAAACCGAGAATTAACCCGGAAACCTCGACATACCCACCCGGCATTTAGCCCAGAAACTCCCGACACACAAACCGAGAATTAACCCGGAAACCTCGACATACCCACCCGGCATTTAACCCAGAAACTCCCGACACACAAACCGAGAATTAACCCGGAAACCTCGACATACCCACCCGACCCGGCATTTAACCCAGAAACTCCCGACACACAAACCGAGAATTAATCCGGAAACCTCGACATACCCACCCGGCATTTAACCCAGAAACTCCCGACACACAAACCGAGAATTAACCCGGAAACCTCGACATACCCACCCGGCATTTAACCCAGAAACTCCCGACACACAAACCGAGAATTAACCCGGAAACCTCGACATACCCACCCGGCATTTAACCCAGAAACTCCCGACACACAAACCGAGAATTAAACCGGAAACCTCGAAATACCCACCCGGCATTTAACCCAGAAACTCCCGACACACAAACCGAGAATTAACCCGGAAACCTCGAAATACCCACCAGGCATTTAACCCAGAAACTCCCGACACACAAACCGAGAATTAACCCGGAAACCTCGACATACCCACCCGGCATTTAACCCAGAAACTTCCGACACACAAACCGAGAATTAACCCGGAAACCTCGACATATCCACCCGGCATTTAACCCAGAAACTCCCGACACACAAACCGAGAATTAACCCGGAAACCTCGACATAGCTACCCGGCATTTAACCCAGAAACTCCCGACACACAAACCGAGAATTAACCCGGAAACCTCGACATAGCCACCCGGCATTTAGCCCAGAAACTCCCGACACACAAACCGAGAATTAACCCGGAAACCTCGACATACCCACCCGGCATTTAACCCAGAAACTCCCGACACACAAACCGAGAATTAACCCGGAAACCTCGACATACCCACCCAGCATTTAACCCAGAAACTCCCGACACACAAACCGAGAATTAACCCGGAAACCACGACATACCCACCCGGCATTTAACCCAGAAACTCCCGACACACAAACCGAGAATTAACCCGGAAACCTCGAAATACCCACCCGGCATTTAACCCAGAAACTCCCGACACACAAACCGAGAATTAACCCGGAAACCTCGACATACCCACCCGGCATTTAACCCAGAAACTCCCGACACACAAACCGAGAATTAACCCGGAAACCTCGACATACCCACCCGGCATTTAACCCAGAAACTCCCGACACACAAACTGAGAATTAACCCGGAAACCTCGACATACCCACCCGATCCGGCATTTAACCCAGAAACTCCCGACACACAAACCGAGAATTAACCCGGAAACCTCGACATACCCACCCGGCATTTAACCCAGAAACTCCCGACACACAAACCGAGAATTAACCCGGAAACCTCGACATACCCACCCGGCATTTAACCCAGAAACTCCCGACACACAAACCGGCAAATAACCCAGAACACAGATACCTAAATCAGATTTTGAAGATTTCGTGTTCTTGAGAATTAAACTCCACTTTAAAGAAACTTCCCGGAGCAAAAGTGTTCAAATATTCACGTTTGGTGTGGGCCTGTCCCTAGACCAGCTCCTGGATTAGGGCCGGTCCGATGGCACTAAATCCTGCCACTCTAGTCACAATGTTGTCGGTGGACCTACCCGGAGGGGGGGGGGGGGCGCAAGTTGTTTGGTAGCCGTGACGTCACCATGGCAGTCGAATCCCGCTCCATAGTGTTAAGGCAAAGCAAAGTGACTTGGCAGTTACCCCCTTTAATTTGTTATCTAAGAAAGATGGATACAAGTATTTATGCTCAATGGGAAGCTCGTTTCTTCAAGATTCCTGGAATGGCCTCCGATTTTACCTGAGACACTCCAATCATCCACAATTATCTGTCGAGTGGACCTCCACACCCATGTTCCGCCCACACGGCGCGCCGGAGCGGGGGTCCGCTGGCAGGGGCTGTACACCGCCGCCGCCGCGCCGGCCGCAAGTTGGTGAGAACTGCTGCGACGCATTGCCAGAGACTGTACCGCCGCGGGGCCGGCCGGCCGTCCCGGCGGCGGCCTGGTGCTTCGAAATTTCCGGCCTGAATGCAAACTCTGTTACAGCTGACTAATTGTGATGTATCGTTAAACTGTTGTATATAAACATTTTTCCAATACAATTGATGTACTAATGAACTTTAAATATTATTGTCATTCGAATACCCACAAAATTGTATTAAATATATGTCGTTTTCTTCTTAAATCGTTTCCGATGTGATTACCATATCCTACTATATAGTTGAAATTCTAGAAGAAAATGAGAACTATTCCAAAAAGCATGCCAGAAATAGTTGATGTGGTAACATAGTTAGTTTATTATAGTTTGAATCAGGCGTGACGTAGCCATGGCAGTCGCCAAACTTGAACCTACTCATTGATATAAGTACTCTGGACCTGCCCCTGGACTAGCTCCGGTCCGGTGGCACTAAATCCGGCCACTCTAGTCACAATGTTGTCGGTGGACCCGCCGGCCCCCCTGGACTAGCTCCGGTCCGGTGGTACTACATCCGGCCACTCTAGTCGCATTGTTGTCGGTGGACCCGCCGGCCCCCCTGGACTAGCTCCGGTCCGGTGGCACTAAATCCGGCCATTCTAGTCACATTGTTGTCGGTGGACCCGCCGGGCCCCCTGGACTAGCTCCGGTCCGGTGGCACTAAATCCGGCCATTCTAGTCACATTGTTGTCGGTGGACCCGCCGTTGTTCTATTACCCTGGACCCGCCCCGCCGGCCCCCCTGGATTAGCTCCGGTCCGGTGGCACTAAATCCGGCCACTCTAGTCACAATGTTGTCGGTGGACCCGCCGGCCCCTCTGGACTAGCTCCGGTCCGGTGGCAATAAATCCGGCCACTCTAGTCACAATGTTGTCGGTTACCACTTGGGCGGGCGCCCGCTGACATGCGCCCGCCGATGACTGGCGAACCGCATAGGCGGCGCGTTTCGCTTTATGGCGCCGACGTTTTTAACCCGCGTTTATCGGGTTTTTGTCAGGTGACGTTCTCGTTTCGTGATAAAAAGGAGGCGGTCCTGCCGACGGCGGTAAAGGGGTGGTGGGTTCTGTGCTGGAGTGAGGGGCGAGTATAGGCCATACGAACGACCAGGTATCAGACTAGATATCAGACCAAATATCGGACCAAAATCAGACTAGAAATCAGACAGAAATCAGACCAGAAATCAGCCAAGATATTACCCCAGATATTAGTTCATGTATTGGCGAAGGTATCAATCAAACAGGGCATTTGGCAACATACAAAAGCTAATATATATATGGGATGTCGGACTAATCAGAGACAGTACATCAGACCAGATATAAAATCAGATGTAACACTTAAACATCATACTAGGTTTAGAACTAACATCCAGACATCAGATAAAGACCGGATATCAGGTACAAAAAAAACCAGGTACAAAACACACGGCGGACGATCTATGGAGTTACCAGATATCGACCAGATATAAACCAGCCATTAGCCGGCCATTAGCCATTAGCTGGACGCACAAACATGTCTAATTCGGCCAGCTCATTAGACATAATGCCATCGGTGCCTATAATTAGATCGTGCCTCATTAGACATAATGCCATCGGTACCGATTAGATCGTGCCTGGTTAATGTTCGGGGGTAACCGTCGGGGTCACTGTTGGTTACATGGAAACCCGGGATACATATGGTTCTGACCCAATGGCTGTGGGTAATGTAGAGCTATGGCGGATTCAGGTGCGACTAATCGGGGCATCGGCCCAAAAACGGCTGAAATCGGCCAAAAATAGGTGCATTTCCTGATGTTAGAGAAAATTTAGGCAGCTTTCAAAGAAAGGTTTGTTTTAATGCCATTATTAATGCACACAAAAAAACGAAGCTGATGAGTATTAGGAATATTGTCCTATTGTGAGACTATCTGGGATTCGACCACAAAATCAAACTCGTTCTGAATCCCCCAGTAGCCGCAATTATTCCTGCTGTTCGTAGGGCGTGTCTCGACTTTCGTCTCTGATTTGTCACTCAAAAGCGCTGATACCGAAAGCAAAGTTACCACTGGAAAACAGAATTACATGACTGATTTGGCGTAAAAAAACTGGAACAAAGTTGCCGCAAAAAGACGTCAAAAGTTATAAACTAAGACGAAACACTCAGCGCGGTGTTTGTTTCGTGCCCACTTTAACGTCATATTCTAGTTAGTTTACTGGCCTCGACCGATAGACGAATAGGATCTGGATGGAAAGCAACGGAAAATGGCTTCGGCATTTTTCGTTTCAATAAGGTCCTGGTTGCCAGATGTTGCCAGCTGGCCACTGTTTGTCCGAGATTCGAATCATCGCAGTTAAGTCGACCAAGCTAAGTCGACCAGTTAAGTCGACCACTCGTGAAAAGCGGTCCAGCTTACGCAGCTCTAATCCATCAACTCTAGTCCAGCTTACTAGCCATCAAACTATCCGCCCAAATACAATCTTCGGACCGATACCGAATGCAGCATGAACATGGAGCGTATTTCAGTTTCTAGTGTGGCATGTCAGCTGAGTGACGTTTTAACATGTCCTCCGCCTTTTAATGTAACCATGACGCGACGCTCAGTCGTTTTGAGTGACGTTTTTTTAAACATGTCTCCGCCTTTAAATGTAACCATGACGCGACACTCAGTCGTTTGAGTGACGTTTTTTAACATGTCTCCGCCTTTTAATGTAACCATGACGCGACACTCAGTCGTTTGGAGTAACGTTTTTTAACATGTCTCCGCCTTTTAATGTAACCATGACGCGACACTCAGTCGTTTGAGTGACGTTTTTAACATGTCTCCGCCTTTTAATTTAACCATGACGCGACACTCAGTCGTTTGAGTGACGTTTTTTAACATGTCTCCGTCTTTTAATTTTAACCATGACGCGACAACTCAGTCGTTTGAGTGACGTTTTTAACATGTCTCGCCTTTTAATGTAACCATGACGCGGACACTCAGTGTTTGAGTGACGTTTTAACATGTCTAGCCCCTTAATGTAACCATGACGCGGCACTCAGTCGTTTGAGTGACGTTTTTAACATGTCTCCGCCTTTTAATTTAACCATGACGCGACACTCAGTCGTTTTGAGTGACGTTTTTAACAAGTCTCCGCCTTTTAATTTAACCATGACGCGACACTCAGTCCGTTTGAGTGACGTTTTTAAACAAGGTCTCCGCCTTATTAATTTAACCATGACGCGACACTCAGTCGTTTGAGTGACGTTTTTAACATGTCTCCGCCTTTTAATTTAACCATGACGCGACACTCAGTCGTTTGAGTGACGTTTTTGAACATGTCTCCGCCCGTTTTAATGTAACCATGGACGCGACACTCAGTGTCCTTTGAGTGACGTTTTTAACATGTCTCCGCCGTTTTAATGTAACCATAGACGCGACACTCAGTCGTTTGAGTGACGTTTTTAACATGTCCTCCGCCGGTTTAATGTAACCATGACGCGACGCTCAGTCGTTTGAGTGACGTTTTTAACATGTCTCCGCCGTTTAATGTAACCATGACGCGACCACTCAGTCGTTTGAGTGACGTTTTAACATGTCTCCGCCTTTTAATTTCCCATGACGCGGCACTCAGAATAGACGGTCATAGGTATCGAAGAGTGTTTTCATTGTGAACACATAAAATCTCCAACCCCGTAAAATCTCCGAACCAATAAACACTTCCCGAGTTGTGTTAATCTGCTTGGGACACTCTTCAGGACACTAGTGACATTTGAACGGAACCATGACGTCACAACGTATCATGAATAAAGATACACCGCAGAGATTCACAATCCTGCACCACTCACTCGGCGCCGTGCGCCGTGCGGCGCGTGGGTGATTGGCGCGGGTGGATGCGTTGACCCGAGAGTAACGTAAAGGGATTATACGGGTTTTGTCCCAGAATAATTGAGATGCATAGTAAAACTTACTTATAAACGTGGTAGAAGTCAAACGGGTAGTCACATTTTTCTGGAAATGACCTCTTCTTGCACGTAAGGACATTCCAAAGTGCGCGGTGATGCCACCGCGTATTTTCTGCAGTACTGGCTGAGGCAGAGCCAGTCATCTCTTTTATGTTCATGAAAAACACCTCACATATGGCATATTTCGGTTACAATGAGCAATATATTATGCAATAAACTTGTTTTTCCAACGACAGCAGTAGTTACCTAGTTTTTTCCATAAAATTCTATATTTTTCATGAATTTGCATGCCAAAAAAATGAATACGCCACCACAAAATTATCAACGCTAAACGCCGCAAGGAAAAACCCACAAAAAAAACACAAACCCGAACGAACTGTATGTAGTAATAAAGAGTTCCGTAAGAATTGAATCGAATAATCTTTTTGTGATCCAGTGTAGGACTTGCAGATAATTCAAAAGCTCTAAAATTTGATGAAAAACGAAAAACGCATGGCATTACTTGCCCGCTTAGAACGTCTTCAATTTAGTAACTCCTACATCGGCATCCAGATGGCAAAAGAGCGCAAAAATTATCACGTATGCCAAGGTGGCTTACATCAAGGCGATATTGTTTACATAGCAATTCACACAATTTCACAATTTCAGGCTTACCTTCATGTAAAGGTAAGCTTAATTCAATTAATTTATATTGATATGAGGGTGGCCGTTCGGGAGAAGTGTCCCTGGGGCGGAATTGGCCTCCATCTTGGATTTTCTCTTCACGGTCACGTACCTTTTTATGGTGAACGTGCTATAGTAAACAGTAAATAACCCTCCTTGCGGCAGCTTGCTTCTGAGCAAGGCCATGCTTCTGAGTTCGTAACCGCTATTTTGTCTCAGTCGCTGCAAATTACTGCACCATCGAATTTGATGCAGATTCTGAAAAGTGATGGACAGTAATGGCCGATCAAGTACTCGTTATCTGATACAAGTCTCGAAAAACGCCAAAGTATTAACGCTGATAAATGCTGAAATAATGAGCTAAATGAGCATGAGGTCCGTGGTACATGTTTTAAACGTGTTTAAAGCCATACAAGTGCAAAAGAGTGCATTTCCTTTCAGGACGGAAACCCGTTATAATCCCTTTAAAGGGAATGTTTCACCTCTCTGAAAGTTGTAAAATATACGCTGGTTGTAGTCGAAAACATGAAGTAAGTGCTGCTGAAAACGATTATGATATTTTGCTCTCTCAAAAAGTCACTTAACTTTATACAAATTAAGTTTGTAAATGTGGATGGTGACGTCATTAATGAGCTACAGAGAGTTATAGAGAAAACCTTTACGCTCCATTTGGCAGCACAATCGTTTCAGACAATTCTGGCGACTTAAATACAAATATTGTGAAGCCGTGCCTTCTCCCGCACAGAACACAATGACGAGTGCGAAGGCATTGCGATAGCTCAATTTTATATTTTATTTTATAAACAATCAATCCATACTGAGACTTCAAACAACGTGAAAACTTAACTTGGACCACCGTAACCTATCCGCATTTGGGCCGCATTGGCCGGTTGTTTACATGTAATCGCCAAGGTTCGCGAAATACAGGTCCGTCCTGACTTCCAGGGACCAACAATCTTGAAGTGGCTGTCAGCCAATCAGCGGCGGCACTACCTAGACCCCATTTTGCAAATTATAAATTAAATTGCTTAAAAACGAAAAAGTTTTGGGGAAAATGACCTTAATAATTTAGACATTTCAATAGCGCCAAGATAAGGATATCAGTTAAAAACCAATACAAAGGTGAAACATTCCCTTTAACACCGAACGAACCCAGTGGTCGCGAGGCCCGAACACCCAAACAGCATCATCTAAATCGTGGCCTGTGGTCTGCTGCGGAGGCCGTGCGACCTTATCCTCCCTCGCTCTCTCCGTTTTCTTCTTCTCAATATCTTCGCTCATGTGGCTTCTCCAACTCCGCTCTTTCTTCTCTCTCATCTCTCTCTCTCCATCCCCTCTCCTATCGCCAGTTCCGTTTCTCTCACCTCACTGTCTCAATTCTTCTCCATCTCTCCATTCCTCTCTCTCTCTCTCTCATCCATCTCTCTCGCTCTCTCTCCTCTCATCTCTCTCGTCTCTCTCTCATCTCTTCTCTCTCATCTCTTCTCTCTCTCTCTCTCTTCTCTCTCTCTCTCTCTCTCTCTCTCTCTCTCATCTCTCTCTCTCTCTCTCTCTCCTCTCTCTTCTCTTCGCTCTCCTCTCTCGCTCTCTCGCTCGCTCGCTCTCTCGCTCTCTCGCTCTCTCGCTCTCTTCGCTCTCTCGCATCTCATCGCTCTCTCGCTCTCTCGCTCTCTCGCTCTCTCGCTCTCTCGCTCTCACATCGCTCTCCATCCGCTCTCTCGCTCTCTCGCTCGCTCGCTCTTCCGCTCTCTCGCTCTCCGCTCTCTCGCTCTCTCGCTCTCTCGCTCTCATCGCTCTCTCAATCCGCTCTCTCGCTCTCTCGCTCTCTCGCTCTCTGCTGCTCTCTCGCTCTCTCGCTCTTCTCGCTCTCTCTCTCATCGCTCTCTCGCTCTCTCGGTCTGCTCTCGACTTCTCGTCTCGTCGCTCTCCACGCGTCCTTCATCGCTCTCTCAGCTCCTCGATCTCTCGCTCTCTCGCTCTCTCGCTCTCTGTCGCTCTCTTCGCTCTCTCGCTCTCTCGCACCTCGCTCTCTCGCTCTCTCGCTCTCCCGACGCTCGACTCTCGCTCTCTCGCTCTCTCGCTCGTCTCGCTCTCTCGCTTCTCATCGCTCTCTCAGCTCTCTCGCTCTCTCGCTCTCATCGCTCTCTCGCTCTCTTCAGCTCTCTCGCTCTCTCGCTCTCTCGCTCCTCTCGCTCTCTAGTCCTCTCTCGCTCTCTCGCTCTCTCTCGCTCTCTCCACTCTGATCGCTCTCTCGCTCTCTCGCTCTCTCGCTCTCATCGCTCTCTCGCTCTCTCGCTCTCTCGGCTCTCGCTCTCTCGCTCTCTCGCTCTCTCGCTCTCTCGCTCTCGTCGCTCTCTCGTCTATCGTCTCCTCTCGCCTCAATCGCTCTCTCTCGCTCTCTCGCTGCTCTCGCTCCTCTCGCTCCTCGTCCTCGCTCTCTCGCTCTCGTCGCTCTCTCTGCTCTCTGCGCTCTCTCGCTCTCTCGCTTCTCCAGTCCCTCTCGCTCATCCTCGCTCTCTCCGCTCTCTCGCTCTCTCGCTCTCTCGCTCTCTCGCCTCCTCTCCTCCCTCTCCTCGCTCTCTCGCTCTCGTCTCGCCTCTCTCGCTCTCATCGCTCTCTCGCTCTCTCGCTCTCTCGCTTCTCTCGCTCTCAGTCGCTCTCACTCGCTCTCTCGCTACTGCTCTACTCGCTCTCTCTCTCTCTCCCTCTCGCTCTCTCGCTCTCATCGCTCTCTCTCGGTCTCTCGCTCGCTCCTCTCTCTCCTCGCTCTCTCGCTCTCTCGCTCTCTCGCTCCTCCTCCTCCGCTCTCTCGCTCTCTCGCTCTCTCGCTCTCTCGGCTCTCTCGCTCTCTCGCTCTCTCGCTCTCTCGCTCTCTCGCTCTCCTTCGCCTCTCCCTCTCGCTCTTCGCCTCTCTCGACTCTCTCGCTCTCTCGCTCTCTCGCTTCTCTCGCTCTCTTCAGCTCTCTCGCTCTCTCGCTCTCTTCGCTCTCTCGCTCGTGTCGCTCTCTCGCTCTCTCGCTCTCTCGCTCTCTTCGCTCTCTCGCTCTCTCGCTCTCCCTCGCTCCTCGTCGCTCTCTCGCTCTCTCGCTCCTCTCAGCTCTCTCGCTCTCTCCTCCGGGCCTGTTATCTCTCATCCTCGCTCTCATCGCTCTCTCGCTCTCTTCGCTCTCTCGCTCCTCGCCTCTCGCTCGATCGCTCTCCTCGCTCTCTCTCGTCCCTCTCATCGCGCTCTCGCTCTCGCTCTCTCGCCTCTTCAGCTCTCTCTCGCTCTCTCGCTCCTCTCGCTCTCTCGCTCTCCTCGCTCTCTCGCTCTCTCGCTCTCATCGCTCTTCTCGTATCGCTCTCTCGCTCTCTCGCTCTCTTCGCTCTCTCGCTCTCATCGCTCTCTCGCTCTCTCGCTCTCTCGCTCTCTCTTCGCTCTCTCGCTTCTCCACGCTCTCTCGCTCTCGCTCTCTCGCTCTCCTCCGCTCTCTGCTCTCTCGCTCTCATCGCTCTCATCAGCATCATCTCGCTCTCGCTCGCTCTCTCCGCTCTCTCGCTCGTCTCGCTCTCTCGCTCTCTCGCTCTCTCGGCTCTCTCGCTCTCTCGCTCGCTCTCTCGCTCTCCTCGCTCTCATCCGCTCTCTCGCTATTCTCGCTTCTGCTCTCATCTCTCTCTCCCTATCTCTCTCTCTCCTCCTCCTCCATATCTCTCTCTCTCTCTCTCTCTCCCTCCCTCCCTCCTCCCTCCTCCCTCCCTCCCTCCCTCCCTCCCTCCCTCTCTCTCTCTCTCTCTCTCTATCTCTCTCTCCTCTCTCTCTCTCTCTCTCTCTCTCTCTCTCTCTCTCTCTCTCTATCTTCTCTCTCTCTCTCTCTCCCTCTCTCTCTCCTCTCTCTCCTTCCCTTCAAACTCCTCCTCCCTTTCCCTCCTCCTCCATCACTATTGCTCTCCCCTCCACTCTCCCACTCACTCCACCCTGCCCTCGCCTGAAACGCAGAACAGTAGTCTCTGCCTCACCAACGCGCCTCCCCTCTCTCCACTCCTCCTCATCCCCTCCACCTCCTCCCCACTCTCTCCACCCCTAGCCCTTAGGCCTGAAAACGCAGAACAGTAGTCTCCGCTACCAACCGCACCCTCCTCTCTCCACTCATCTCTCTCCTCTATCTTCTCCCTCACTCTCTCCACCCCTGCCTTCGGCCTGAGAAACGCAGAACAGTAGTCTCCTGCATACCAACCAGCGCCTACCCTCTCCTCACACTCCTCTACTCCACTCCACCTCTCCCACTCTTATCCACCCCTTCCTTCGGCTAAACGCAGAACAGTAGGTCATCGCTCACCACCGCGCTCCTCTCTCCACTCCTCTCTCTCCTCTATCTTCTCCCCATTACTCTCTCCACCCCTAGCCTTCCGCCTGAAACGCAGAACAGTAGTCCCTGCTACCACGCGCCTCCCTCTCTCACTCATCTCTCCATCCTCTATCTTCTCCCTCTCTCTCTCATCCACCCCAGCCTTCGGCCTGAAACGCAGAACAGTAGTCTCCGCTACACAACCCGCGCCTCCCTCTTTCCACTCCTCTCTCCTCTATCCTTCTCCTCAATCTCCTCCACCCCTGCCCCCGGCCGAAGCAGAAGCGGCAGTAGTCTCTCGGCTTGTAACGGTTGTCGCACAGTGAGACAGGATGGGACCCAGACCCAGGGGGCCATCTGGCGGCTATGTGGCCACGTCGCCGCAGTCCCCGGCGAGAGCGCAGGGATGGGGGCGAATCTAGAGGGCAAGACTAGAGCTGCACAGTTTTGTCCACTCGGCGCAGCCCCCGTCCACGAATCGCAGGCTCCCTCACTATGACGTCCACCCCGGGAGTAGAAATCCTTTACTCAGCTCCGATCACTGTGCTAAAAAGCAAGAAAATATTACGAAGGATCGCGTCCATAAGTTTAGTACATAGAGCACTAACTATCCGTTACACAGATGCCAAACTCATTCTTATTGTTTGGACAATTGCACCTGAGATGGCGAAAAATATTTGATTTAAGTGGAAATTTGAGACGTTCAGATAACCCTAGCAAATAAAAAGAAAAGGATTATTTTACCATAGGAAAAGTGCAATAGTATTTTTTTATAGAAAATGGAATCCCTTTATCTTTGCTGCCAAGATGCTACCAATGGGCATTGTAATTCCGTTGCGTGGCGAGGGTACTATAGTGTTTCAAACCTAAATTGTGACTATTTAAGTTGCGGCGAGGTTACTTAGTGTTTCAAACCCTAAAATTGTGATATTAAGTTGTTTTGACTTCGAATAATCACAGGGAAGATATTAGGCTGGTGTCATTACTATAATCTACCTCTTGATTTCCTGCATTGCTGCTACTATCAAATCTGGGGACGGTCGCAAACCGGACTGCGCCAAGTATGTCATGATTCTTGGAGTATGGCTTGAATCTCGTGAGAAGATCTGAGAAGAATGAGCAAAGAAGAGTCTGAACCAGCACATACTAAGTGGGATGAGAAGTGGAAGGACACATAGAGAGCAAGGACGAGTATAATTATATATAAGAAATGGAAGCAGCATGTATAGGAGACAGCATGTATGATAACACACCAGCATCTATACCCTATATACCAAGCCAGAACCAACACTCTCCCGTCACTAAATGTAAGACAAAGGTTCATAAATGAGAGCACAGCATGTGACCTAGCCAAAGCAGAAAAATGAAGACCTAGAGCACTTCTTACTGAAATGTAAGTAACTAGATGATACCAGGAACCATAATTCCAACTCTCCAGCACCAACCTACACATCAAAGAGAAAGAAAATATCAATGGATTTTATTTTTGATAATGGAAGGAAAGAAATGGAAGTCAAGAAGGAAGAACAATCATACAAGTTGTGGACAATGAGAAAGAAGAACAAAAAGCTCAGTATCAGCGACGGCATGAATGCAAACCCTAACGTCAAGAACCTTAGGGCTTAGTTTGATAGTTTTATAAACAGTATGTATAGAAAATGAGGAGGCGATGGAAAGCGAATTCTCAAACTCATCGCACCTGATTCCATCTCATTTAGTGAGTTCATCACAATATTTTGACGTGACTTTGGTGCATGTAATTAGATAAAATTTGGCACGTGTGCAAATTTATTTGTGATCAGTGTCAAAAATGTGATAGGTAGGGCTGTGTTTAACCTATTGTACATTTTCTATTTTCTATTTAAATATTCTAAGTTTTTTTGCTATTTATGTTTTTTTTTTATAAATATTTTTATCTACCATTCCATTCCATCTTTTGTCGTAATTTTATTTTATATTTATTTCATTCATGCCATGCTTTAGCTTGATTCATCGCTTTCTGATTATAGTTGATTTTATATGTGATTCTTGATTATTGGTATACAAGGTGATTATCGGCAACACAAGGATATAATTATATTTAAGTAGGTATGTCAATGCGTGTGGTTTTATCTGCAACTTTGTACATAAATTGTGTATCCCGTTGGTGATGTCAAATAAACAAATATACACTGATTCATCTGTTATGTGTTACAAATAGTTGTGTACTGTTACATACAAACAAAAACAGTACACTTCATAAATTAGAAAAATTATAATTTACTGGTTATGAGCAAGCAATCAATGCTGACAATTTCAAGAGAATATGCTTCCTCACCTCACAGAGAAAACAAAAAACAAGATTCAACCATAGAAGCATGATACTAGTTTTTTATATTCGCTTTCAGCATCCCCAGAGGTTATATTCACTTAACCGATCACACCACACCACTCGCCTGAGTTGTCTTTCACACAAACATACAATTACACACCCCCCCCCCCTCTCTACGGCAAACACTATCTTATGCTACAATAATCCCCCTGCTATGTATCCACTCAGCCCAATCACACCGATTACCGCCATTGGATTGCACTCACTCTGCTGCATCTTAGCTCTGCTGTAGCCCCTTTCTTCCTTGACTCAACCCAAACGTTGCAACCCCCTCCACACTCTTTATCCTCCATTATCGAGAATAATCTAATAATAACTTATATCGGTAAGCACAGAGTGACAAGAATTACGACAATGACATGGAAATACACACGCACATGACGTGCTCACCAGTGATACAGGCATATGCATAATGCAAGCATCACAAGACGACTAGGAAGGTATCCATTGTACACATCGTCTACCCTCTGTGCGTCAAGTCTCTTACATAGTCATCCTCAGCAAAGTGTTCTGAGCTGGAGCACACACGTAGGTCCTTTCACATCATGGAATGTCCCATTCTCTCTTGATGCTCTGCCCCACTGATTAGCATGTGCTTGATCTTGGAAAAAACAAACACTTGAAGCTCCAGAATGTTTGTAAATCCGTTTAAACAACCTGGTACTGCACAACTAATGCATTGTTCCGAAGAAAAAACATCAGGAAATTCAACAAAATGTTGGGGTAAACTCCAGTCTTCTGACACCATCCTGATCTGACTTGTCATAGCATATCAGAGTACAGGACTCTACCTTTATTGTTACATTCTGATAGCATGAAAAAGTCTGAGATTAGGATGTGTCCATAGATTGGATGCTTAACATAACAATTGATGTATTAGTCTAATATAATTCCTCCCCAGTTTATGGTGTTCCAAAGGTCCCTAATAGAAGAAGAGTGGGTCCAGCTGACAATAATATATACTACCAAGGGAAATATAAATACCAGGTAGCGCCATCTCAGTGTGCATCTTCATCGCTGGTTGCAATATGCTGTGTTAGGGGGTACACCATTATAGTTATATTTTACACCATTCACTCATTCATTATATTATGTAAAGTTTACATATATATCCTGCCACTAAATTGGAATTAGCGATGTGAATCAAAGAACCTCACCAAAGCAGTCTCACCATCACAGGAAAAAACAGGATCCATACGCTCTCTCAGCGTATGCTGTTTTGTTTGTATTCACCATGGAAACGTAAGACCATTTGTGCACCACAAATGTAAAGATTAGCCAAACGAATCATAAAATATTGCAATGCACAAAAGTAGACTTCTTAAATCGCTGCATACCAAAAAAGGACAAGATGCATTTAATTACTATGTTAATGATTTAATTGAAGGACTCAAAACCAAACTCAAACATATATTTAGCCGCTCAAAGCTAAACCTTACTCACATACTAGCGGTTTAAACACCAGAAGATGTGACCCTAATACACAACATTTGGCCAAACCACTACACTCAATCATGTTGGAGGCATTGGGATGGACATAGGCCTGATTCATACAGACTGTGAAAAGTAGGCTATCTTTGACTCTACAAGATGGTCTATGTGGGTCTGGGGCTGTCTGGTCACTACTACCAAGTACCAACAAACGGCACTTTACTTGCTGGCGGATGTGACGTCATCGGGATTTCCCGCCCGTCGATAATAAGTACAAAATAAATAATAATCTCTCGCCACGCGGCACAAAATGAATGGCACTGCCAACCTGCAGCTAGCCGACGCACTACTGGCCTGGCACGCGGACTACGACGCAGTCCGCCCGTATCCGGGCGCAGGAGAGACAAATTGCGGGCAAACACGGCTGGCACAGAGAACCCGGCACAAGCAGCCGATCCCGCGCCACCAGAGACAGAAGCTGCCAACTAACAGCCCGAATCCCGCGCACCAGACAAGCTGCCAACTAACTAGCCCGAATCCCGCGCACAGAGACAAGCTGCCAACTAACAGCCCGAATCCAGCGCGACCAGAGACAAGCTGCACAACTCAACAGCCCGAAACCCCGCACCAGAGACCAAGCTGCCAACTAACAGCCCGAATCCCGCGCACCAGAGACAAGCTGCCAACTACAGCCCGATCCCGCGCACCAGAGACAAGCTGCGACTAACTAGCCCGAAACCCGCGCACCAGAGACCAAGGCTGCCAACTAACAGCCCGAAATCCAGCGCACCTGAGACAAGCTGCCTACTAACAGCCCGAATCCCGCGCACCAGAGACAACTGCCAACTAACAGCCCGAATCCGCCGACGCAGAGGACATAGCTGCCAACTACTGCCGAGAACCTACCCGCACCAGAGACAAGGCTGCCAACTAACAGCCCGAATCCCGCGCACCAGAGACAAGTAGCCCAACTAACAGCCCGAATCCCGCGCACCAGAGACAGCTGCCACTAACAGCCCGAATCCCGCGCACCAGAGACAAGCAGCCAACTAACAGCCCGATCCCGCGCACCAGAGACAAGCTGCCAACTATCCCGCGATCCCGCGCACACAGACAAGCTGCCACTACAGCCCGGAATCCCCGCGCACACAGAGACAAAGCTGCCAACTAACAGCCGAATCCCGCGCACCAGAGACAAGCTAGCCAACTAACAGCCCGAAACCCGCGCACCAGAGACAAGCTGCCAACATAACAAGCCCGATTCCCGCGCACCAGAGACAAGCTGCCAACTATAAGCCCGAATCCCGCGGCACCAGAGACAGCTGCCAACTAACAGCCCGAATCCCGCGCACCAAGGACAAGCTGCCAACTAACAGCCCGATTCCCTGCGCACCAGACAAGCTGCAACTAACAGCACGAATCCCGCGCACCAGAGACAAGCTGCAACTAACAAGCCCGCATCCCCCGCGCACCAGAGACTAGCTGCCATACATAACAGCCCGAATCCCGCGCACCAGAGACAAGCTGCAACTAACAGCCCGAATCCCGCGCACCAGACAGCTGCCAACTAACACCCTGATATCCCGCGCACCCGAGACTAGCTTGCCAACTAACAAGCCCCGAATCCTGCGCTCCAGAGACAAAGCTGCCAACTCAACAGCCCGAATCCCGGCGCACCAGAGACAAGCTGCCACTACAGACCCGATTCCCGCGCACCAGAGACAAGCTGCCAACTTACGAGCCCGAATCCCGCGCACACAGAGACAAGCTGCCAACTAACTAGCCCGGAACCCCGGCGCACCAGAGACAAGCTGCCAACTAACAGCCCGAATCCGCGCACACAGAGACAGCTGCCAACTAACAGCCGAATCCCGCCGCCACCAGAGACAAGCTGCCAGACTAACCCTGCCGATCCCGCGCACACAGAGACAGCTGCCAACTAACAGCCCTCGATCCCGCGCACCAGACCAGCTGCCAACTAACAGCCCGAATCCCGCGCACATCAGAGACATAGCCTGCCAACTAACAGCCCGAACCAGCGCACCAGAGACAAGTCTGCCACTAACAGCCCGAATCCCCGCACCAGAGACAAGCTGCCAACTAACAGCCCGATCCCGGCACACAGACAAGCTGCCAACTAACAGCCCGAATCCCGCGCACCAGAGGACAAGCTGCCAACTACGGTCGTGTAATTAGTCGTCCGCTAGCCGAAACTGCAGACTTTCTCCATTTGGGATTACTCGTCCGCTAGCCGCTGTCGCTGTCAAACTGCAGACTTCTCTCCAGTGGATTGCCGTCCGCTAGCTACTGTCGCTGTCGAACTGCAGACTTTTCTCCGTTTGGATTGCCCGTCCGCTAGCTACTGTCGCTGTCAAACAGCAGGACTTCTCCTCAGTGAATTGTTCGTCCCGCTAGCTACTGTCGCTGTCGAAACTGCAGACTTCTCTCCGCTGTACTACCGTCCGCTAGCTATGACGCTGTCAAACTGCAGACCTTCTCTCAGGTTGGATGTTCGTCGCTAGCTACTGTCGCTGTCGAAACTGCAGACTTTCTCCGCTGGACTATCCCGTCCGCTAGCTACTGTCGCTGTCGAACTGCAGATTCTTCTCGTTGATTGCCGTCCGCTAGCTACTGTCGCTGTCCAAAACTGCAGACTTCTCTCAGTTGGATTGCCGTCCGCTAGCTACTGTCGGCTGTCAAACTGCAGACTTTTCTCCGTTGGAATATCTCGTCCGCTAGCTACTGTCGAAAACTGCAGACTTTTTCTCCGTTGGTTACTCGTCGCTAGCTACTGTCGAAACTGCAGACTTTTCTCCGTTGGATTACTCGTCTGTTAGCCGCTAGTCGCTGTCTAAACTGCAGACTTCTCTCAGTGGATACTCGTCTGTAGCCGCTGTCGGACGTTCATCTTGCTACAATGTACAAGGACCAGCATATTGGACGAGACATGTCCTGTAGCTCCGCCGGGGGGACGGGGGACGTCAGGGGGTTAGGGGGCGTTAGGGGTGACAAATGTCTAGTCGAGAAATCCTCGTCTGCCTCGTCGGGTCGACACAAGTCATGTCTGGAAAAGTTCAGTAGATTCACCGGAGGAGACGGAAAGCGGCCCGAGATTCGCCGGCGAGGACGGGAAGCGGCCCGAATGTGGATTGTTTCTCGGCGGCATCGGTTAGCAGGATATCACGGAAGGATATCATGGAAAGTTTCGTCGTGCCAAGTGTAGGTCACCAGTCTGCGAGGAAAGTTAGAGATGTAGACAAAATGAGACGATATTGACGGGGAGGAGCTATGTGGAATACTGGAGAATAAACGGGAGGAGCTAGTGGAATACATGGAGAATTAAACGGAGGAGCTAGGTGAATACTGAAGAAAATAAACGGATAGGCTATGTGGAATATCGGAGAATTAAACGGAGGAGCTAGGTGGATACCGGAGAATTAAACGGGAGGAGGCTAGGTGGAATACTGGAGAATTAAACGGGAGGAGCTAGGTGGAATACTGGAGAATTAAACGCAGGAGCTAGGTGGAATACTGGAGGAATTAAACGGAGGAGCTTGGTGGAATACTGGAGAATTAACAGGAGAGCTAAGGGGAATACTGGAGAATTAAACGGAGAGCTAGGTGGAATATCGGAGATTAAAGGGGGAGGAGCTATGTGGAATATCGGAGAATAAACGAGAGGAGCTAATGGGATACTGGAGATTAAACGGGAGGAGCTAGGGTGGAATACTGGAGAATTAAACGGGAGGAGCTAGGTGGAATACTGGAGAATTAAACGGAGGAGCTAGGTGGAATGCTGGAGAATTAAACGGAGAGCTAGGTGGAAATACTGTAGAATTTAAACGGGAGGAGCTAGTGGAATACTGGAGAATTAAACGGAGGAGCTAGGTGGAATAATGGAGAATTAAAAACGGGAGGAGCTAGGTAGGAATACTGGAGATTAAACGGAGGAGCTAGGTGTAATACTTGGAGAATTAAACGGGAGGAGCATAGGTGGGATACTGGATAATAAACGGGAGGAGCTAGGTGGAATACTGGGGAATTAAACGGAGGAGCTGTGGAATACTGGGAGAATTAACGGGGAGGAGCTGGGTGAATACTGGATGAATTAAACGGAGGAGCTAGTAGAATACTTGAGAATTTAAACGGGAGAGCCAGGTGGGAATACTGAGAATTAAACGGGAGGAGCTAGGTGGAATACTGAGATTAAACGGGAGGAGCTAGGTGGAATACTGGAGAATTAAAACTGAGGAGCTGGTGGAATACCTGGAGAATTAAACGGGAGGAGCTGGTGGAATACTGGAGATGTCCGATATTTTTTTTATAAAAAGAAAAACATTGGATCGTAATTCTCAACATAGGTATAGTCAGTGGCGGTTCCAATGGGGGCAGGGGGCATGCCCCCCCCCCCCCCCTGAGTCCTCGAAGGGGGTCAAATGGCCCGAGGGGGTCCCCCATAGTCGATCGAAGTGACCTCGAAACGATTTCACGATCGACCCTTCAACGAAGCGCAAGTAAGTAGTAGTAAAACAACAAAACGCAAGGCCTGAAGGGCTACTCTGGCCACCTTGAGGGACACTCTGCCGCCTGAGCTGGCACTGGCCGCCTGAGGGGCACTCCAGGCCACTGAGGAGGCACTCTGACCACACTGAGGGACACTGGCCGCCTGAGGGGCACTCTGCCGCCTGAGGGGGCACTCTGGCCACCTGAGGAGGCACTACTGACCACCTGAGGGAGCACCTCTGCCGCCTGAGGGGGCACTCTGCCGCCTGGAGGGGGCACTCCAGCCACCTGAGGAGGCACCTCTGACCACCTGAGTGACACTGGCCGCCTGATGGACACTCTGGCACCATGCCCGCTTGAATCCAGGAGGGGAGGCAGGGGCACCAATGCCAGGCGCCCACCCACCTATTTTATGCGAATGGTGCAAAATTAAGAGACAAAAAAATGCGCCGAGATACGATAAATCATCGATGTCACGAGGACGATCGTTTTGTTACGTGAACGAACCCATAGTGCACGCCCGTTGGCTTTTTATAATGTGGTTCATGGCTGGAATCCATGAAACTTATTTTTAACTGGTAAGCAAACTGCAACCAAGCTGTTATAATTTTATGAAAAAAGTCTAAAAATACACATTTTGTGCCACCTGCGGCGAAATCCCTTTACTTTTGCGTGAGAAGAATCTCATTGAGTGACTGCATTGGTGCACCTAGGGCTGATACATATAGGAACCTTTCGAAATTTTGAGGGCCTAGATATCCAGACCCAAAAAAAAATGCAATAAACTCCGCGCCGATCATTGTCTTTTCACACCAGTACAAAAGGGTCCAATAAGCACCTGTACCATGTCAGCCGCAGGAAGCGGGGGGGGGGGACGATGGGGGCCACTGCCCCTACCTTTTGGCCTTAATGGGGGGGGGGCAACATGATTTTGACCCCACCTTTTGCTCCAGACATATTTCCTCGTTTTGACCCTACATCCTGGTTAAAATTTAGTGCTCCAGCCCGCTCAAAACCTCAAATTTTGGCGGCCGCTTCGTGGCGCAATAATAGTTGGTGGGTGTTCTCATTTTGCTTAAATGTAGGTTATGTTAAGGGCAGCTTTTGTGAAGAAGAAAAAAATATCAAGCCCCATACCTTCGCAAAATTCTAGCCCATGTTTTAGTTCAATACATTTTGAAGTTCGCACGAGACACAAAACAATCTGATATCCCATGCATACGGATTTACTACCTGTAAAAAAAACGGCTACCCCTGATCACGACCTCGACTACCCTCTTGGTCAAGTTGCCCCTCCCCCACCCCTCTTCATCAGCCGTCTGGGGGCCGCCCCTTGACTGTACAAATTATATGGTTAGCACCGTTCGCGGCACTTTAATGATATAAATTGACGACTGATATTTCAAATACATAAGCCAGAGTTTGTCAATTACAACAACAAAAAATGTGAAATAGGGGCAACTCAAAATAAAGTGGACCAAATCCCCGTTGAGTCTCAGATTTGTGTATATGTAGGGGCACCACTGCAATTGATAACCCCTTGAAGATTATTCTGGATCCGCACAGCTGGTGTAGTTATATTGCAAAAAGTTGGTAGGGCAAAACGCAAAATTGGTTGTTTGTTTGCTTGGTTGGAGTGAAAAACGACGGTTGATGTCCAGAAATATCACTGACAAAGGTTGGTAAGGCAAATAGCAAAGTTTGTGGGAAAAATCCAGCGTTTGTGGACAGCGGCCTGACCTTGAATATGAAGCCCCGCCTTGAATTATCAAACAATGTCTGCTACGTTTCAGACACATCAGCTCGATCGCAATCAGAAGTCACACATCAGACGCACATCAACACACCTCAGACACATCTAGATGCCACACATCAGACACACATCAGAGCCACACATCAGACACCCATCCAGAGGCCAACATCAGACACACCGCAGGGCCACACATCAGACGCACATCAGAGGCCACACATCAGAGCACACATCAGAGGCAACACATCAGACACACATCAGAGGCCACAACATCAGACACACATCAGAGGCCACACATCAGACACACATCAGAGGTCACACATCAGACACATATCACGTGGCCACACACAGACACACCTCAGAGGCACAATCATCAGACTCACACATCAGAGGTCACACACATCAGACACATTCGAAGACAGGTGGGAAACTACACCTCAGATGCCACACATCAGACACAATCAGAGGCCACACATCAGACACACATCAGAGGCACACATCAGAGGCCACACATCAGGAGGCCACACATCAGACACACCTCATATGTCACAGAGGCCACACATCAGACACACATCAGAGGCCACACAATCAGACGCACATCAGAGTCCACACATAAGACCACACATCAGAGGGCCACACATCAGACAAGGCACCTCAGAGGGCTACACATCCAGACCACATCAGAGTCCACACATCAGACACACAGAGCCACATCATAACACACCTCAGAGGCCAGACACATCAGACAACATCAGAGGCCCACACATCAGACACACAATCCTAGAGGCCACACATCAGACACACATCAGGACACACATCAGAGGTCACACAATCAGACACACATCAGACACACATCAGACACACAACAGACACACATCAGACACACATCAGACACTCATTAGAGCCACAGATCAGATGCCACACATCAGACACACATCAGAGGCCACACATCAGGACACACCCTCATACACACATCAGATGCCACACATCAGACACACATCAGAGGCCACAACATCAGGACACACATCAGATGCACACATCAGACACACCTCAGAGGCCACACATCAGACACACCTCAGAGCCACCACATCAGACACAAACAGACACTGACACCAGAGGCCACACATCAGACATACATCAGATTGCCCACACATCAGAGTGTCACACAACAGGCACATTCACGAGGCCACACATCAGACACACCTCAGAGGCCACACATCAGACACACTCAGAGGTCCACACACAGACACACATCTGAGGGCCACACATCAGACACACATCAGACACACATCAGACACACCTCAGAGGCCCACACATCAGACACACATCAGACACACCTCAGATCCGAACACATCAGACCACCTCAGAGGCCACATATCAGACACACATCAGAAGGCCACACATCAGACACACTCATAGGCCACACATCAGATACACATCAGACACACA
This sequence comes from Chirona hameri, assembly GCA_036785665.1. Classification (NCBI taxonomy): domain Eukaryota; kingdom Metazoa; phylum Arthropoda; class Thecostraca; order Balanomorpha; family Balanidae; genus Chirona; species Chirona hameri. Next base: position 2,722 of record JAXIVJ010006744.1, on the reverse strand, counting down.
CCAGAGGTCACACATCAGACACACATCGAGCAACACATCAGGCACACATCAGACACACATATGAGGCCACACATCAGACACACATCAGACACACCTCAGATGCCACACATCAGAGACACACCTCAGGACACACTCAGAGGCCACACACCAGACAAACACTCAGAGTGCCACACATCAACACACCTCAGAGGCCCACACATCAGACACACATCTGAGGCCACACATCAGACACACATCAGAGGGCCACACATCAAGACACACAATCAGAGGCCTCCTCCTCCGGGCAGACTCTGTCAGCTGTCCTATGATTATGTCTGCTGTGACACGACACAACCGTTTCTTCAGTTGGAGGACCTCGTCTGTCGAAGTACATCGTCATCGTAAATGGCAATGGCGTGGCACTCACACAGCGTGCGAGGACATGTGCAGTGTGCAACCTGTATGTATGAAGCATCCCTGCCATGACATTGCACCCAGGAATGAAAGGCGGATCATGAATAAACATTTGATACCGGCTGTACATGCCGAGCCTGACGCAGGTATAAACAGAAGTCGAATTAAAGTCAGAAGATCCCAGGAAATAATCCGGTAACTCCGAGAGCAGAATGGCTAAAATAGCCTCAGTTCTACCCACTATGAGATGCACAGACTCGTAAAGATTTCAAAGACTCTCGGAACTGCAATTCCATGCAATATACCAGGCTTTCAGAGGTGTCACTGGCTGCATCCACCTTAAAGAAATAGTTCACCTTTAATATGGATGTTTTGAACTGAGATAGCGGACTTTGTAGAGCAGATCGAAAATTGGTTGTGTGAACAAATAGCTCCCTACGTTAAGCAATTTCGACACAGGGACTATTGGGGCCAATTTTAGAAGAAGTTTTCATTTCCCCGAAACTTGTTTCGGGTGCTCACAACGGTTGTTTACGTACAAGCAGCCTGCGTATTATGCCTAAAGTCCGTCGTTATTGTGTGCAATAGTGTCCATATCCAACTACCATATGCATGACGTCCATAACTGTCTGGAGTTTTGTATGTCATGAAGGAGAAAAGAGAAACATGCCCATTTTCCGACAGATATCCATCTATCGTCCAAACAAATGCCAATATTCGTTTTATCAGCTCGAAATACCCCGTATAGCCAAATTTCCAAGACAACTTTCAAGTGCTTATTCCCCTTTAATGGCAATGTTTCACCTTTGCATTGGTTTTGAACTGAGATAGCCATTATATTTGCCGTATTGAAATGTTGACAATATTAAAGTCATTTCCCAAAACTTAGCCGTTTTTAAGCAATTCAATCATAGTTTGCAAAATGGGTCTAGGCTAGTGCCGCGCTCTGATTGGCTGACAGCGAATTTTTCAGCCAATCCCACTTTGTCAGCCAATCAGCGGCGGTCTAAAGCTCAATAATGACGGATCATCCAAAATTTAAACCTAATTTAAATCAAGTTAACCGCCCTACGGGAGCTTTTTTCACCTTCGCCCTACGGGGGGGGGGGGGGCTGACAGCCCCCTCCCTGTTACAGTTAACATCCAAACCAAGCAACTTAGAGCAATGCGGTAAGAACCAGCATGTTGCCTGTCATGAGAGAAATCTAACAGTATGCGATTTTTAGGTTTCAGGTCAACGGGTGACCTTCCAGGTCAGTGAATGACCTGGATTTACCCGCGTCAGATAACAAAAGCGATTTTCTCTTCAGAGAACTAAAAATAAGAAATTCATAAATGTAAATAAAAAGGCATGTTTCCTAGACAGTTTGACTCAGAAATACAAAAAAAAGTATTATTTGTCGTATCTTGTCAAAAAATGCCTAAAAACAAATATTGTTAACAAAATACGTCATCAGTTTATTACACTTAGGAGCCATCACTCCGTCAATAATGGAGATATTGCTTTGAATTGGTATGAGTATTGTCCATACTCAGTTCTCTCACATATATTACCGGATTTTCTATATCTTCGAAATTTTGATTTTGGGTGGCGTTTTTAAATTTAGAGTTAAAAACCACAAAATTTAGGAAATCCGAGAAAGCCATTTTTAAGAGAAATGCCATTTTGTATCTTTGGTAAATTGAGTTTGCAATTGCCTTAACACTCTGTTTTCTACGATTTTTCAAATATTTATCATTTGTTTACCAACATGACGTCATCAAAACATTATATCTCCCAAAATACTTAACCAATTTCAAATAATATTGTACCAGCCTACGTATAATTGTTGTAAACTCAGCTACCAAAATTTCAGACAAGATGTCAAAAGTTCAAAAGTTATGTTAAAAGTTATGTGTCAAAAGTTATTCAAGAAAAATCTCTGGGGGGTGGGGGGCTGCCAGCCCCCCCCCCCCTTAGGGCGAGGGGTAAGCGACTTTTTGAGATAAAAAATATCACCATCCGTTTTCAGCAGCACTTGGTTCATATATTCGACTACAACCAGCGTATATTGACAACTTTCAGAAAGGTGAAACATTCCCTTAAGGGTCGCGTCACACTGCACTCTCTTAATCGCCTTTAACGGCCTAATTTAAATGGGAAACGCGCCGACCGTCGCCTAACGTCCCGAAAGCGCGATTAGGCGTGTTCAGCTGACGCTAGCAATATTTCCCTTTAGTCTTAGACACAATCACTGTGCTCACATCTCGGAACTTTCAGACTTTCCCGACCGCGCGTGAGACAATATCCTTGAAAATTAGGCGCGCAAATTCGAATACCCGTTAGGTC
>JAXIVJ010006743.1:52500-64916 GCA_036785665.1 Chirona hameri | reverse complement strand
GATGATGTTGATGATGATGTTGATGATGATGTTGATGTTGATGATGATGTTAATGATGATGTTGATGATGATGTTGATGATGATGTTGCTGATGATGTTGCTGATGATGTTGCTGATGATGTTGCTGGTGATGTTGCTGATGATGTTGCTGATGATGTTGCTGATGATGTTGCTGATGATGACGTGAGACGGTGTGGTATGCCCGTTTGCGGTGTTGTATGCCCGGAGGCGGTGTTGTATGCCCGGAGGCGGTGTGGTATGCCCGGAAGCGGTGTTGTATGCCCGGAGGCGGTGTTGTATGCCCGGAGGCGGTGTGGTATGCCCGGAGGCGGTGTAGTATGCCCGGAGGCGGTGTTGTATGCCCGGAGGCGGTGTGGTATGCCCGGAGGCGGTGTAGTATGCCCGGAGGCGGTGTTGTATGCCCGGAGGCGGTGTGGTATGCCCGGAGGCGGTACAACACCGCCTCCGGGCATGATGATGATAATGATGATGATGATGATGATGATGATGATGATGATGATGATGATGATGATGATGATGATGATGATGATGATGATGATGATGATGATGATGATGATGATGATGATGATGATGATGATGATGATGATGATGATGATGATGATGATGATGATGATGATGATGATGATGATGATGATGATGATGATGATGATGATGATGATGATGATGATGATGATGATGATGATGATGATGATGATGATGATGATGATGATGATGATGATGATGATGATGATGATGATGATGATGATGATGATGATGATGATGATGATGATGATGATGATGATGATGATGATGATGATGATGATGTTGCTGATGATGATGTTGCTGATGATGATGTTGCTGTTGATGATGATGTTGATGATGATGTTGCTGATGATGTTGCTGATGATGTTGCTGATGATGTTGATGATGATGTTGCTGGTGATGTTGCTGATGATGTTGCTGATGATGTTGATGATGATGTTGCTGGTGATGTTGCTGATGATGTTGCTGATGATGTTGCTGATGATGTTGCTGATGATGACGTGAGACGGTGTGGTATGCCCGGAGGCGGTGTTGTATGCCCGGAGGCGGTGTTGTATGCCCGGAGGCGGTGTGGTATGCCCGGAGGCGGTGTAGTATGCCCGGAGGCGGTGTTGTATGCCCGGAGGCGGTGTGGTATGCCCGGAGGCGGTGTAGTATGCCCGGAGGCGGTGTTGTATGCCCGGAGGCGGTGTGGTATGCCCGGAGGCGGTGTAGTTTGCCCGGAGGCGGTGTTGTATGCCCGGAGGCGGTGTGGTATGCCCGGAGGCGGTGTAGTATGCCCGGAGGCGGTGTTGTATGCCCGGAGGCGGTGTGGTATGCCCGGAGGCGGTACAACACCGCCTCCGGGCATGATGATGATGATAATGATGATGATGATGATGATGATGATGATGATGATGATGATGATGATGATGATGATGATGATGATGATGATGATGATGATGATGATGATGATGATGATGATGATGATGATGATGATGATGATGATGATGATGATGATGATGATGATGATGATGATGATGATGATGATGATGATGATGATGATGATGATGATGATGATGATGATGATGATGATGATGATGATGATGATGATGATGATGATGATGATGATGATGATGATGATGATGATGATGATGATGATGATGATGATGATGATGATGATGATGATGATGATGATGATGATGTTGCTGATGATGATGTTGCTGATGATGATGTTGCTGATGATGATGTTGTTGATGATGTTGCTGATGATGTTGCTGATGATGTTGCTGATGATGTTGCTGATGATGTTGATGATGATGTTGATGATGATGTTGATGATGATGTTGATGATGATGTTGATGATGATGTTGATGATGATGTTGATGATGATGTTGATGATGATGTTGATGTTGATGATGATGTTAATGATGATGTTGATGATGATGTTGATGATGATGTTGCTGATGATGTTGCTGATGATGTTGCTGATGATGTTGCTGGTGATGTTGCTGATGATGTTGCTGATGATGTTGCTGATGATGTTGCTGATGATGACGTGAGACGGTGTGGTATGCCCGTTTGCGGTGTTGTATGCCCGGAGGCGGTGTTGTATGCCCGGAGGCGGTGTGGTATGCCCGGAAGCGGTGTTGTATGCCCGGAGGCGGTGTTGTATGCCCGGAGGCGGTGTGGTATGCCCGGAGGCGGTGTAGTATGCCCGGAGGCGGTGTTGTATGCCCGGAGGCGGTGTGGTATGCCCGGAGGCGGTGTAGTATGCCCGGAGGCGGTGTTGTATGCCCGGAGGCGGTGTGGTATGCCCGGAGGCGGTACAACACCGCCTCCGGGCATGATGATGATAATGATGATGATGATGATGATGATGATGATGATGATGATGATGATGATGATGATGATGATGATGATGATGATGATGATGATGATGATGATGATGATGATGATGATGATGATGATGATGATGATGATGATGATGATGATGATGATGATGATGATGATGATGATGATGATGATGATGATGATGATGATGATGATGATGATGATGATGATGATGATGATGATGATGATGATGATGATGATGATGATGATGATGATGATGATGATGATGATGATGATGATGATGATGATGATGATGATGATGATGATGATGATGATGATGATGATGATGATGATGATGATGATGATGATGATGATGATGATGATGATGATGATGATGATGATGATGTTGCTGATGATGATGTTGCTGATGATGATGTTGCTGTTGATGATGTTGCTGATGATGATGTTGTTGATGATGTTGCTGATGATGTTGCTGATGATGTTGCTGATGATGTTGCTGATGATGTTGATGATGATGTTGATGATGATGTTGATGATGATGTTGATGATGATGTTGATGATGATGTTGATGATGATAATGATGATGATGATGATGATGATGATGATGATGATGATGATGATGGTGATGATGATGATGATGATGATGATGATGATGATGATGATGATGATGATGATGATGATGATGATGATGATGATGATGATGATGATGATGATGATGATGATGATGATGATGATGATGATGATGATGATGATGATGATGATGATGATGATGATGATGATGATGATGTTGCTGATGATGATGTTGCTGATGATGATGTTGCTGATGATGATGTTGTTGATGATGTTGCTGATGATGTTGCTGATGATGTTGCTGATGATGTTGCTGATGATGTTGATGATGATGTTGATGATGATGTTGATGATGATGTTGATGATGATGTTGATGATGATGTTGATGATGATGTTGATGATGATGTTGATGATGATGTTGATGTTGATGATGATGTTAATGATGATGTTGATGATGATGTTGATGATGATGTTGCTGATGATGTTGCTGATGATGTTGCTGATGATGTTGCTGGTGATGTTGCTGATGATGTTGCTGATGATGTTGCTGATGATGTTGCTGATGATGACGTGAGACGGTGTGGTATGCCCGTTTGCGGTGTTGTATGCCCGGAGGCGGTGTTGTATGCCCGGAGGCGGTGTGGTATGCCCGGAGGCGGTGTTGTATGCCCGGAGGCGGTGTTGTATGCCCGGAGGCGGTGTGGTATGCCCGGAGGCGGTGTAGTATGCCCGGAGGCGGTGTTGTATGCCCGGAGGCGGTGTGGTATGCCCGGAGGCGGTGTAGTATGCCAGGAGGCGGTGTTGTATGCCCGGAGGCAGTGTGGTATGCCCGGAGGCGGTGTAGTATGCCCGGAGGCGGTGTTGTATGCCCGGAGGCGGTGTGGTATGCCCGGAGGCGGTGTAGTATGCCCGGAGGCGGTGTTGTATGCCCGGAGGCGGTGTGGTATGCCCGGAGGCGGTACAACACCGCCTCCGGGCATGATGATGATGATGATGATGATGATGATGATGATGATGATGATGATGATGATGATGATGATGATGATGATGATGATGATGATGATGATGATGATGATGTTGCTGATGATGATGTTGCTGATGATGATGTTGCTGATGATGATGTTGCTGATGATGATGTTGCTGATGATGATGTTGCTGATGAGGATGTTGCTGATGATGATGTTGCGGATGATGATGTTGCTGATGATGATGTTGATGATGATGTTGATGATGATGTTGCTGATGATGTTGCTGATGATGTTGCTGATGATGTTGATGATGATGTTGATGATGATGTTGATGATGATGTTGATGATGATGTTGATGATGATGTTGATGATGATGTTGCTGATGATGTTGCTGATGATGTTGATGATTATGTTGCTGATGATGTTGCTGATGATGTTGCTGATGATGACGTGAGACGGTGTGGTATGCCCGGAGGCGGTGTTGTATGCCCGGAGGCGGTGTTGTATGCCCGGAGGCGGTGTGGTATGCCCGGAGGCGGTGTTGTATGCCCGGAGGCGGTGTTGTATGCCCGGAGGCGGTGTGGTATGCCCGGAGGCGGTGTAGTATGCCCGGAGGCGGTGTTGTATGCCCGGAGGCGGTGTGGTATGCCCGGAGGCGGTGTAGTATGCCCGGAGGCGGTGTTGTATGCCCGGGGGCGGTGTGGTATGCCCGGAGGCGGTGTAGTTTGCCCGGAGGCGGTGTTGTATGCCCGGAGGCGGTGTGGTATGCCCGGAGGCGGTGTAGTATGCCCGGAGGCGGTGTTGTATGCCCGGAGGCGGTGTGGTATGCCCGGAGGCGGTACAACACCGCCTCCGGGCATGATGATGATGATAATGATGATGATGATGATGATGATGATGATGATGATGATGATGATGATGATGATGATGATGATGATGATGATGATGATGATGATGATGATGATGATGATGATGATGATGATGATGATGATGATGATGATGATGATGATGATGATGATGATGATGATGATGATGATGATGATGATGATGATGATGATGATGATGATGATGATGATGATGATGATGATGATGATGATGATGATGATGATGATGATGATGATGATGATGATGATGATGATGATGATGATGATGATGAAGATGATGATGTTGATGATGATGTTGATGATGATGTTGATGATGATGTTGATGATGAAGTTGATGATGATGTTGATGATGATGTTGATGATGATGTTGATGATGATGTTGATGATGATGTTGATGATGATGTTCATGATGATGTTGATGTTGATGATGATGTTGATGATGATGTTGATGATGATGTTGATGATGATGTTGCTGATGATGTTGCTGATGATGTTGCTGATGATGTTGCTGATGATGTTGCTGATGATGTTGCTGGTGATGTTGCTGATGATGTTGCTGATGATGTTGCTGATGATGACGTGAGACGGTGTGGTATGCCCGGAGGCGGTGTTGTATGCCCGGAGGCGGTGTTGTATGCCCGGAGGCGGTGTGGTATGCCCGGAGGCGGTGTTGTATGCCCGGAGGCGGTGTTGTATGCCCGGAGGCGGTGTGATATGCCCGGAGGCGGTGTTGTATGCCCGGAGGCGGTGTTGTATGTCCTGAGGCGGTCTGGTATGCCCGGAGACGGTTTAGTATGCCCGGAGGCGGTGTTGTATGCCCGGAGGCGGTGTGGTATGCCCGGAGGCGGTGCAGTATGCCCGGAGGCGGTGTTGTATGCCCGGAGGCGGTGTGGTATGCCCGGAGGCGGTGTAGTATGCCCGGAGGCGGTGTTGTTTGCCCGGAGGCGGTGTGGTATGCCCGGAGGCGGTGTAGTATGCCCGGAGGCGGTGTTGTATGCCCGGAGGCGGTGTGGTATGCCCGGAGGCGGTACAACACCGCCTCCGGGCATGATGATGATAATGATGATGATGATGATGATGATGATGATGATGATGATGATGATGATGATGATGATGATGATGATGATGATGATGATGATGATGATGATGATGATGATGATGATGATGTTGCTGATGATGATGTTGCTGATGATGATGTTGCTGATGATGATGTTGTTGATGATGTTGCTGATGATGTTGCTGATGATGTTGCTGATGATGTTGCTGATGATGTTGATGATGATGTTGATGATGATGTTGATGATGATGTTGATGATGATGTTGATGATGATGTTGCTGATGATGTTGCTGATGATGTTGCTGATGATGTTGCTGATGATGTTGCTGATGATGTTGCTGGTGATGTTGCTGATGATGTTGCTGATGATGTTGCTGATGATGACGTGAGACGGTGTGGTATGCCCGGAGGCGGTGTTGTATGCCCGGAGGCGGTGTTGTATGCCCGGAGGCGGTGTGGTATGCCCGGAGGCGGTGTTGTATGCCCGGAGGCGGTGTTGTATGCCCGGAGGCGGTGTGGTATGCCCGGAGGCGGTGTTGTATGCCCGGAGGCGGTGTTGTATGCCCTGAGGCGGTCTGGTATGCCCGGAGGCGGTGTAGTATGCCCGGAGGCGGTGTTGTATGCCCGGAGGCGGTGTGGTATGCCCGGAGGCGGTGCAGTATGCCCGGAGGCGGTGTTGTATGCCCGGAGGCGGTGTGGTATGCCCGGAGGCGGTGTAGTATGCCCGGAGGCGGTGTTGTATGCCCGGAGGCGGTGTGGTATGCCCGGAGGCGGTGTAGTATGCCCGGAGGCGGTGTTGTATGCCCGGAGGCGGTGTGGTATGCCCGGAGGCGGTACAACACCGCCTCCGGGCATGATGATGATAATGATGATGATGATGATGATGATGATGATGATGATGATGATGATGATGATGATGATGATGATGATGATGATGATGATGATGATGATGATGATGATGATGATGATGATGATGATGATGATGATGATGATGATGATGATGATGATGATGATGATGATGATGATGATGATGATGATGATGATGATGATGATGATGATGATGATGATGATGATGATGATGATGATGATGATGATGATGATGATGATGATGATGATGATGTTGCTGATGATGATGTTGCTGATGATGATGTTGCTGATGATGATGTTGTTGATGATGTTGCTGATGATGTTGCTGATGATGTTGCTGATGATGTTGCTGATGATGTTGATGATGATGTTGATGATGATGTTGATGATGATGTTGATGATGATGTTGATGATGATGTTGATGATGATGTTGATGATGATGTTGATGATGATGTTGATGTTGATGATGATGTTAATGATGATGTTGATGATGATGTTGATGATGATGTTGCTGATGATGTTGCTGATGATGTTGCTGATGATGTTGCTGGTGATGTTGCTGATGATGTTGCTGATGATGTTGCTGATGATGTTGCTGATGATGACGTGAGACGGTGTGGTATGCCCGTTTGCGGTGTTGTATGCCCGGAGGCGGTGTTGTATGCCCGGAGGCGGTGTGGTATGCCCGGAAGCGGTGTTGTATGCCCGGAGGCGGTGTTGTATGCCCGGAGGCGGTGTGGTATGCCCGGAGGCGGTGTAGTATGCCCGGAGGCGGTGTTGTATGCCCGGAGGCGGTGTGGTATGCCCGGAGGCGGTGTAGTATGCCCGGAGGCGGTGTTGTATGCCCGGAGGCGGTGTGGTATGCCCGGAGGCGGTACAACACCGCCTCCGGGCATGATGATGATAATGATGATGATGATGATGATGATGATGATGATGATGATGATGATGATGATGATGATGATGATGATGATGATGATGATGATGATGATGATGATGATGATGATGATGATGATGATGATGATGATGATGATGATGATGATGATGATGATGATGATGATGATGATGATGATGATGATGATGATGATGATGATGATGATGATGATGATGATGATGATGATGATGATGATGATGATGATGATGATGATGATGATGATGATGATGATGATGATGATGATGATGATGATGATGATGATGATGATGATGATGATGATGATGATGATGATGATGATGATGATGATGATGATGATGATGATGATGTTGCTGATGATGATGTTGCTGATGATGATGTTGCTGTTGATGATGATGTTGATGATGATGTTGCTGATGATGTTGCTGATGATGTTGCTGATGATGTTGATGATGATGTTGCTGGTGATGTTGCTGATGATGTTGCTGATGATGTTGATGATGATGTTGCTGGTGATGTTGCTGATGATGTTGCTGATGATGTTGCTGATGATGTTGCTGATGATGACGTGAGACGGTGTGGTATGCCCGGAGGCGGTGTTGTATGCCCGGAGGCGGTGTTGTATGCCCGGAGGCGGTGTGGTATGCCCGGAGGCGGTGTAGTATGCCCGGAGGCGGTGTTGTATGCCCGGAGGCGGTGTGGTATGCCCGGAGGCGGTGTAGTATGCCCGGAGGCGGTGTTGTATGCCCGGAGGCGGTGTGGTATGCCCGGAGGCGGTGTAGTTTGCCCGGAGGCGGTGTTGTATGCCCGGAGGCGGTGTGGTATGCCCGGAGGCGGTGTAGTATGCCCGGAGGCGGTGTTGTATGCCCGGAGGCGGTGTGGTATGCCCGGAGGCGGTACAACACCGCCTCCGGGCATGATGATGATGATAATGATGATGATGATGATGATGATGATGATGATGATGATGATGATGATGATGATGATGATGATGATGATGATGATGATGATGATGATGATGATGATGATGATGATGATGATGATGATGATGATGATGATGATGATGATGATGATGATGATGATGATGATGATGATGATGATGATGATGATGATGATGATGATGATGATGATGATGATGATGATGATGATGATGATGATGATGATGATGATGATGATGATGATGATGATGATGATGATGATGATGATGATGATGATGATGATGATGATGATGATGATGATGATGATGATGATGTTGCTGATGATGATGTTGCTGATGATGATGTTGCTGATGATGATGTTGTTGATGATGTTGCTGATGATGTTGCTGATGATGTTGCTGATGATGTTGCTGATGATGTTGATGATGATGTTGATGATGATGTTGATGATGATGTTGATGATGATGTTGATGATGATGTTGATGATGATGTTGATGATGATGTTGATGATGATGTTGATGTTGATGATGATGTTAATGATGATGTTGATGATGATGTTGATGATGATGTTGCTGATGATGTTGCTGATGATGTTGCTGATGATGTTGCTGGTGATGTTGCTGATGATGTTGCTGATGATGTTGCTGATGATGTTGCTGATGATGACGTGAGACGGTGTGGTATGCCCGTTTGCGGTGTTGTATGCCCGGAGGCGGTGTTGTATGCCCGGAGGCGGTGTGGTATGCCCGGAAGCGGTGTTGTATGCCCGGAGGCGGTGTTGTATGCCCGGAGGCGGTGTGGTATGCCCGGAGGCGGTGTAGTATGCCCGGAGGCGGTGTTGTATGCCCGGAGGCGGTGTGGTATGCCCGGAGGCGGTGTAGTATGCCCGGAGGCGGTGTTGTATGCCCGGAGGCGGTGTGGTATGCCCGGAGGCGGTACAACACCGCCTCCGGGCATGATGATGATAATGATGATGATGATGATGATGATGATGATGATGATGATGATGATGATGATGATGATGATGATGATGATGATGATGATGATGATGATGATGATGATGATGATGATGATGATGATGATGATGATGATGATGATGATGATGATGATGATGATGATGATGATGATGATGATGATGATGATGATGATGATGATGATGATGATGATGATGATGATGATGATGATGATGATGATGATGATGATGATGATGATGATGATGATGATGATGATGATGATGATGATGATGATGATGATGATGATGATGATGATGATGATGATGATGATGATGATGATGATGATGATGATGATGATGATGATGATGATGATGATGATGATGTTGCTGATGATGATGTTGCTGATGATGATGTTGCTGTTGATGATGATGTTGATGATGATGTTGCTGATGATGTTGCTGATGATGTTGCTGATGATGTTGATGATGATGTTGCTGGTGATGTTGCTGATGATGTTGCTGATGATGTTGATGATGATGTTGCTGGTGATGTTGCTGATGATGTTGCTGATGATGTTGCTGATGATGTTGCTGATGATGACGTGAGACGGTGTGGTATGCCCGGAGGCGGTGTTGTATGCCCGGAGGCGGTGTTGTATGCCCGGAGGCGGTGTGGTATGCCCGGAGGCGGTGTAGTATGCCCGGAGGCGGTGTTGTATGCCCGGAGGCGGTGTGGTATGCCCGGAGGCGGTGTAGTATGCCCGGAGGCGGTGTTGTATGCCCGGAGGCGGTGTGGTATGCCCGGAGGCGGTGTAGTTTGCCCGGAGGCGGTGTTGTATGCCCGGAGGCGGTGTGTGCCCGGAGGCGGTGTAGTATGCCCGGAGGCGGTGTTGTATGCCCGGAGGCGGTGTGGTATGCCCGGAGGCGGTACAACACCGCCTCCGGGCATGATGATGATGATAATGATGATGATGATGATGATGATGATGATGATGATGATGATGATGATGATGATGATGATGATGATGATGATGATGATGATGATGATGATGATGATGATGATGATGATGATGATGATGATGATGATGATGATGATGATGATGATGATGATGATGATGATGATGATGATGATGATGATGATGATGATGATGATGATGATGATGATGATGATGATGATGATGATGATGATGATGATGATGATGATGATGATGATGATGATGATGATGATGATGATGATGATGATGATGATTAAGATGATGATGATGATGATGATGATGATGTTGCTGATGATGATGTTGCTGATGATGATGTTGCTGATGATGATGTTGTTGATGATGTTGCTCATGATGTTGATGATGATATTGCTGATTATGTTGCTGATGATGTTGATGATGATGTTGATGATGATGTTGATGATGATGTTGATGATGATGTTGATGATGATGTTGATGATGATGTTGATGATGATGTTGATGTTGATGTTGATGATGATGTTGATGATGATGTTGATGATGATGTTCATGATGATGTTGATGTTGATGATGATGTTGATGATGATGTTGATGATGATGTTGATGATGATATTGATGATGATGTTGCTGATGATGTTGCTGATGATGTTGCTGATGATGTTGCTGATGATGTTGCTGATGATGTTGCTGGTGATGTTGCTGATGATGTTGCTGATGATGTTGCTGATGATGACGTGAGACGGTGTGGTATGCCCGGAGGCGGTGTTGTATGCCCGGAGGCGGTGTTGTATGGCCCGGAGGCGGTGTTGTATGCCCGGAGGCGGTGTGGTATGCCCGGAGGCGGTGTTGTATGCCCGGAGGCGGTGTTGTATGCCCGGAGGAGGTGTGGTATGCCCGGAGGCGGTGTTGTATGCCCGGAGGCGGTGTTGTATGCCCTGAGGCGGTCTGGTATGCCCGGAGGCGGTGTAGTATGCCCGGAGGCGGTGTTGTATGCCCGGAGGCGGTGTGGTATGCCCGGAGGCGGTGCAGTATGCCCGGAGGCGGTGTTGTATGCCCGGAGGCGGTGTGGTATGCCCGGAGGCGGTGTAGTATGCCCGGAGGCGGTGTTGTATGCCCGGAGGCGGTGTGGTATGCCCGGAGGCGGTGTAGTATGCCCGGAGGCGGTGTTGTATGCCCGGAGGCGGTGTGGTATGCCCGGAGGCGGTGTTGTATGCCCGGAGGCGGTGTGGTATGCCCGGAGGCGGTACAACACCGCCTCCGGGCATGATGATGATAATGATGATGATGATGATGATGATGATGATGATGATGATGATGATGATGATGATGATGATGATGATGATGATGATGATGATGATGATGATGATGATGATGATGATGATGATGATGATGATGATGATGATGATGATGATGATGTTGCTGATGATGATGTTGCTGATGATGATGTTGCTGATGATGATGTTGTTGATGATGTTGCTGATGATGTTGCTGATGATGTTGCTGATGATGTTGCTGATGATGTTGATGATGATGTTGATGATGATGTTGATGATGATGTTGATGATGATGTTGATGATGATGTTGCTGATGATGTTGCTGATGATGTTGCTGATGATGTTGCTGATGATGTTGCTGGTGATGTTGCTGATGATGTTGCTGATGATGTTGCTGATGATGATGATGATGATGATGATGATGATGATGATGATGATGATGATGATGATGATGATGATGATGATGATGATTAAGATGATGATGATGATGATGATGATGATGTTGCTGATGATGATGTTGCTGATGATGATGTTGCTGATGATGATGTTGTTGATGATGTTGCTCATGATGTTGATGATGATATTGCTGATTATGTTGCTGATGATGTTGATGATGATGTTGATGATGATGTTGATGATGATGTTGATG
>JAXIVJ010006743.1:40000-47500 GCA_036785665.1 Chirona hameri | reverse complement strand
TGATGATGATGATGTGATGATGATGATGATGATATATGATGATGATGATGTGATGATGATGATTGATGATTGATGATGATGATGATGATGATGATGATGATGATGATGATGATGATGATGTTGCTGATGATGATGTTGCTGATGATGATGTTTGCTGATGATGATGTTGTTGATGATGTTGCTGATGATGTTGCTGATGATGTTGCTGATGATGTTGCTGATGATGTGATGATGATGTTGATGATGATGTTGATGATGATGTTGATGATGATGTTGATGATGATGTTGATGAATGATGTTGATGATGATGTTGATGATGATGTTGATGTTGATGATGATGTTAATGATGATGTTGATGATGATGTTGATGATGATGTTGCTGATGATGTTGCTGATGATGTTGCTGATGATGTTGCTGGTGATGTTGTGATGATGTTGCTGATGATGTTGCTGATGATGTTGCTGATGATGACGTGAGACGGTGTGGTATGCCCGTTTGCGGTGTTGTATGCCCGAGGCGGTGTTGTATGCCCGGAGGCGGTGTGGTATGCCCGGAGCGGTGTTGTATGCCCGGAGGCGGTGTTGTATGCCCGGAGGCGGTGTGGTATGCCCGGAGGCGGTGTAGTATGCCCGAGGCGGTGTTGTATGCCCCGGAGGCGGTGGTGGTATGCCCGGAGGCGGTGTAGTAGATGCCCGGAGGCGGTGTTGTATGCCCGGAGGCGGTGTGGTATGCCCGGAGGCGGTACAACACCGCCTCCGTGCATGATGATGATAATGATGATGATGATGATGATGATGAGATGATGATGATGATGATGATGATGATTGATGATGATGATAAGATGATGATGATGATGATGATGATGATGATGTTGATGATGATGTTGCTGATGATGTTGCTGATGATGACGTGAGACGGTGTGGTATGCCCGGAGGCGGTGTTGTATGCCGGAGGCGGTGTTGTATGCCCGGAGGCGGTGTGGTATGCCCGGAGGCGGTGTTGTATGCCCGGAGGCGGTGTTGTATGCCCGGAGGCGGTGTGGTATGCCCGGAGGCGGTGTTGTATGCCCGGAGGCGGTGTTGTATGCCCTGAGGCGGTCTGGTATGCCGGAGGCGGGTGTAGTATGCCCGGAGGCCGGTCTTGTATGCCCGGAGGCGGTGTGTATGCCCGGAGGCGGTGCAGTATGCCCGGAGGCGTTGTTGTATGCCCGGAGGCGGTGTGGTATGCCCGGATGCGGTGTAGTATGCCCGGAGGCGGTGTTGTATGCCCGGAGGCGGTGTGGTATGCCCCGGAGGCGGTACAACACCGCCTCCGGGCATGATGATGATAATGATGATGATGATGATGATGATGATGATGATGATGATGATGATGATGATGATGATGATGATGATGATGATGATGATGATGATGATGATGATGATGTTGCTGATGATGATGTTGCTGATGATGATGTTGCTGATGATGATGTTGTTGATGATGTTGCTGATGATGTTGCTGATGATGTTGCTGATGATGTTGCTGATGATGTTGATGATGATGTTGTGATGATGTTGATGATGATGTTGATGATGATGTTGATGATGATGTTGCTGATGATGTTGCTGATGATGTTGCTGATGATGTTGCTGATGATGTTGCTGATGATGTTGCTGGTGATGTTCCTGATGATGTTGCTGATGATGTTGCTGATGATGACGTGAGACGGTGTGGTATGCCCGGAGGCGGTGTTGTATGCCCGGAGGCGGTGTTGTATGCCCGGAGGCGGTGTGGTATGCCCGGAGGCGGTGTTGTATGCCCGGAGGCGGTGTTGTATGCCCGGAGGCGGTGTGGTATGCCCGGAGGCGGTGTTGTATGCCCGGAGGCGGTGTTGTATGCCCTGAGGCGGTCTGGTATGCCCGGAGGCGGTGTAGTATGCCCGGAGGCGGTGTTGTATGCCCGGAGGCGGTGTGGTATGCCCGGAGGCGGTGCAGTATGCCCGGAGGCGGTGTTGTATGCCCGGAGGCGGTGTGGTATGCCCGGAGGCGGTGTAGTATGCCCGGAGGCGGTGTTGTATGCCCGGAGGCGGTGTGGTATGCCCGGAGGCGGTGTAGTATGCCCGGAGGCGGTGTTGTATGCCCGGAGGCGGTGTGGTATGCCCGGAGGCGGTGTAGTATGCCCGGAGGCGGTTTTGTATGCCCGGAGGCGGTGTGGTATGCCCGGAGGCGGTACAACACCGCCTCCGGGCATGATGATGATAATGATGATGATGATGATGATGATGATGATGATGATGATGATGATGATGATGATGATGATGATGATGATGATGATGATGATGATGATGATGATGATGATGATGATGATGATGATGATGATGATGATGATGATGATGATGATGATGATGATGATGATGATGATGATGATGATGATGATGATGATGATGATGATGATGATGATGATGATGATGATGATGATGATGATGATGATGATGATGATGATGATGATGATGATGATGATGATGATGATGATGATGATGATGATGATGATGATGATGATGTTGCTGATGATGATGTTGCTGATGATGATGTTGCTGATGATGATGTTGTTGATGATGTTGCTGATGATGTTGCTGATGATGTTGCTGATGATGTTGCTGATGATGTTGATGATGATGTTGATGATGATGTTGATGATGATGTTGATGATGATGTTGATGATGATGTTGATGATGATGTTGATGATGATGTTGATGATGATGTTGATGTTGATGATGATGTTAATGATGATGTTGATGATGATGTTGATGATGATGTTGCTGATGATGTTGCTGATGATGTTGCTGATGATGTTGCTGGTGATGTTGCTGATGATGTTGCTGATGATGTTGCTGATGATGTTGCTGATGATGACGTGAGACGGTGTGGTATGCCCGTTTGCGGTGTTGTATGCCCGGAGGCGGTGTTGTATGCCCGGAGGCGGTGTGGTATGCCCGGAAGCGGTGTTGTATGCCCGGAGGCGGTGTTGTATGCCCGGAGGCGGTGTGGTATGCCCGGAGGCGGTGTAGTATGCCCGGAGGCGGTGTTGTATGCCCGGAGGCGGTGTGGTATGCCCGGAGGCGGTGTAGTATGCCCGGAGGCGGTGTTGTATGCCCGGAGGCGGTGTGGTATGCCCGGAGGCGGTACAACACCGCCTCCGGGCATGATGATGATAATGATGATGATGATGATGATGATGATGATGATGATGATGATGATGATGATGATGATGATGATGATGATGATGATGATGATGATGATGATGATGATGATGATGATGATGATGATGATGATGATGATGATGATGATGATGATGATGATGATGATGATGATGATGATGATGATGATGATGATGATGATGATGATGATGATGATGATGATGATGATGATGATGATGATGATGATGATGATGATGATGATGATGATGATGATGATGATGATGATGATGATGATGATGATGATGATGATGATGATGATGATGATGATGATGATGATGATGATGATGATGATGATGATGATGATGATGATGATGATGTTGCTGATGATGATGTTGCTGATGATGATGTTGCTGTTGATGATGATGTTGATGATGATGTTGCTGATGATGTTGCTGATGATGTTGCTGATGATGTTGATGATGATGTTGCTGGTGATGTTGCTGATGATGTTGCTGATGATGTTGATGATGATGTTGCTGGTGATGTTGCTGATGATGTTGCTGATGATGTTGCTGATGATGTTGCTGATGATGACGTGAGACGGTGTGGTATGCCCGGAGGCGGTGTTGTATGCCCGGAGGCGGTGTTGTATGCCCGGAGGCGGTGTGGTATGCCCGGAGGCGGTGTAGTATGCCCGGAGGCGGTGTTGTATGCCCGGAGGCGGTGTGGTATGCCCGGAGGCGGTGTAGTATGCCCGGAGGCGGTGTTGTATGCCCGGAGGCGGTGTGGTATGCCCGGAGGCGGTGTAGTTTGCCCGGAGGCGGTGTTGTATGCCCGGAGGCGGTGTGGTATGCCCGGAGGCGGTGTAGTATGCCCGGAGGCGGTGTTGTATGCCCGGAGGCGGTGTGGTATGCCCGGAGGCGGTACAACACCGCCTCCGGGCATGATGATGATGATAATGATGATGATGATGATGATGATGATGATGATGATGATGATGATGATGATGATGATGATGATGATGATGATGATGATGATGATGATGATGATGATGATGATGATGATGATGATGATGATGATGATGATGATGATGATGATGATGATGATGATGATGATGATGATGATGATGATGATGATGATGATGATGATGATGATGATGATGATGATGATGATGATGATGATGATGATGATGATGATGATGATGATGATGATGATGATGATGATGATGATGATGATGATGATGATGATGATGATGATGATGATGATGATGATGATGTTGCTGATGATGATGTTGCTGATGATGATGTTGCTGATGATGATGTTGTTGATGATGTTGCTGATGATGTTGCTGATGATGTTGCTGATGATGTTGCTGATGATGTTGATGATGATGTTGATGATGATGTTGATGATGATGTTGATGATGATGTTGATGATGATGTTGATGATGATGTTGATGATGATGTTGATGATGATGTTGATGTTGATGATGATGTTAATGATGATGTTGATGATGATGTTGATGATGATGTTGCTGATGATGTTGCTGATGATGTTGCTGATGATGTTGCTGGTGATGTTGCTGATGATGTTGCTGATGATGTTGCTGATGATGTTGCTGATGATGACGTGAGACGGTGTGGTATGCCCGTTTGCGGTGTTGTATGCCCGGAGGCGGTGTTGTATGCCCGGAGGCGGTGTGGTATGCCCGGAAGCGGTGTTGTATGCCCGGAGGCGGTGTTGTATGCCCGGAGGCGGTGTGGTATGCCCGGAGGCGGTGTAGTATGCCCGGAGGCGGTGTTGTATGCCCGGAGGCGGTGTGGTATGCCCGGAGGCGGTGTAGTATGCCCGGAGGCGGTGTTGTATGCCCGGAGGCGGTGTGGTATGCCCGGAGGCGGTACAACACCGCCTCCGGGCATGATGATGATAATGATGATGATGATGATGATGATGATGATGATGATGATGATGATGATGATGATGATGATGATGATGATGATGATGATGATGATGATGATGATGATGATGATGATGATGATGATGATGATGATGATGATGATGATGATGATGATGATGATGATGATGATGATGATGATGATGATGATGATGATGATGATGATGATGATGATGATGATGATGATGATGATGATGATGATGATGATGATGATGATGATGATGATGATGATGATGATGATGATGATGATGATGATGATGATGATGATGATGATGATGATGATGATGATGATGATGATGATGATGATGTTGCTGATGATGATGTTGCTGATGATGATGTTGCTGTTGATGATGATGTTGATGATGATGTTGCTGATGATGTTGCTGATGATGTTGCTGATGATGTTGATGATGATGTTGCTGGTGATGTTGCTGATGATGTTGCTGATGATGTTGATGATGATGTTGCTGGTGATGTTGCTGATGATGTTGCTGATGATGTTGCTGATGATGTTGCTGATGATGACGTGAGACGGTGTGGTATGCCCGGAGGCGGTGTTGTATGCCCGGAGGCGGTGTTGTATGCCCGGAGGCGGTGTGGTATGCCCGGAGGCGGTGTAGTATGCCCGGAGGCGGTGTTGTATGCCCGGAGGCGGTGTGGTATGCCCGGAGGCGGTGTAGTATGCCCGGAGGCGGTGTTGTATGCCCGGAGGCGGTGTGGTATGCCCGGAGGCGGTGTAGTTTGCCCGGAGGCGGTGTTGTATGCCCGGAGGCGGTGTGGTATGCCCGGAGGCGGTGTAGTATGCCCGGAGGCGGTGTTGTATGCCCGGAGGCGGTGTGGTATGCCCGGAGGCGGTACAACACCGCCTCCGGGCATGATGATGATGATAATGATGATGATGATGATGATGATGATGATGATGATGATGATGATGATGATGATGATGATGATGATGATGATGATGATGATGATGATGATGATGATGATGATGATGATGATGATGATGATGATGATGATGATGATGATGATGATGATGATGATGATGATGATGATGATGATGTTGCTGATGATGATGTTGCTGATGATGATGTTGCTGATGATGATGTTGTTGATGATGTTGCTGATGATGTTGCTGATGATGTTGCTGATGATGTTGCTGATGATGTTGATGATGATGTTGATGATGATGTTGATGATGATGTTGATGATGATGTTGATGATGATGTTGATGATGATGTTGATGATGATGTTGATGATGATGTTGATGTTGATGATGATGTTAATGATGATGTTGATGATGATGTTGATGATGATGTTGCTGATGATGTTGCTGATGATGTTGCTGATGATGTTGCTGGTGATGTTGCTGATGATGTTGCTGATGATGTTGCTGATGATGTTGCTGATGATGACGTGAGACGGTGTGGTATGCCCGTTTGCGGTGTTGTATGCCCGGAGGCGGTGTTGTATGCCCGGAGGCGGTGTGGTATGCCCGGAAGCGGTGTTGTATGCCCGGAGGCGGTGTTGTATGCCCGGAGGCGGTGTGGTATGCCCGGAGGCGGTGTAGTATGCCCGGAGGCGGTGTTGTATGCCCGGAGGCGGTGTGGTATGCCCGGAGGCGGTGTAGTATGCCCGGAGGCGGTGTTGTATGCCCGGAGGCGGTGTGGTATGCCCGGAGGCGGTACAACACCGCCTCCGGGCATGATGATGATAATGATGATGATGATGATGATGATGATGATGATGATGATGATGATGATGATGATGATGATGATGATGATGATGATGATGATGATGATGATGATGATGATGATGATGTTGCTGATGATGTTGCTGATGATGACGTGAGACGGTGTGGTATGCCCGGAGGCGGTGTTGTATGCCCGGAGGCGGTGTTGTATGCCCGGAGGCGGTGTGGTATGCCCGGAGGCGGTGTTGTATGCCCGGAGGCGGTGTTGTATGCCCGGAGGCGGTGTGGTATGCCCGGAGGCGGTGTTGTATGCCCGGAGGCGGTGTTGTATGCCCTGAGGCGGTCTGGTATGCCCGGAGGCGGTGTAGTATGCCCGGAGGCGGTCTTGTATGCCCGGAGGCGGTGTGGTATGCCCGGAGGCGGTGCAGTATGCCCGGAGGCGTTGTTGTATGCCCGGAGGCGGTGTGGTATGCCCGGATGCGGTGTAGTATGCCCGGAGGCGGTGTTGTATGCCCGGAGGCGGTGTGGTATGCCCGGAGGCGGTACAACACCGCCTCCGGGCATGATGATGATAATGATGATGATGATGATGATGATGATGATGATGATGATGATGATGATGATGATGATGATGATGATGATGATGATGATGATGATGATGATGATGATGTTGCTGATGA
>JAXIVJ010006743.1:30000-35000 GCA_036785665.1 Chirona hameri | reverse complement strand
GATGATGATGATGATGATGATGATGATGATGATGATGATGATGATGATGATGATGATGATGATGATGATGATGATGATGATGATGATGATGATGATGATGATGATGATGATGATGATGATGATGATGATGATGATGATGATGATGATGATGATGATGATGATGATGATGATGATGATGATGATGATGATGATGATGATGATGATGATGATGATGATGATGATGATGATGATGATGATGATGATGATGATGATGATGATGATGATGATGATGATGATGATGATGATGATGATGATGATGATGATGATGATGATGATGATGATGATGATGATGATGATGATGATGATGATGATGATGATGATGTTGCTGATGATGATGTTGCTGATGATGATGTTGCTGTTGATGATGATGTTGATGATGATGTTGCTGATGATGTTGCTGATGATGTTGCTGATGATGTTGATGATGATGTTGCTGGTGATGTTGCTGATGATGTTGCTGATGATGTTGATGATGATGTTGCTGGTGATGTTGCTGATGATGTTGCTGATGATGTTGCTGATGATGTTGCTGATGATGACGTGAGACGGTGTGGTATGCCCGGAGGCGGTGTTGTATGCCCGGAGGCGGTGTTGTATGCCCGGAGGCGGTGTGGTATGCCCGGAGGCGGTGTAGTATGCCCGGAGGCGGTGTTGTATGCCCGGAGGCGGTGTGGTATGCCCGGAGGCGGTGTAGTATGCCCGGAGGCGGTGTTGTATGCCCGGAGGCGGTGTGGTATGCCCGGAGGCGGTGTAGTTTGCCCGGAGGCGGTGTTGTATGCCCGGAGGCGGTGTGGTATGCCCGGAGGCGGTGTAGTATGCCCGGAGGCGGTGTTGTATGCCCGGAGGCGGTGTGGTATGCCCGGAGGCGGTACAACACCGCCTCCGGGCATGATGATGATGATAATGATGATGATGATGATGATGATGATGATGATGATGATGATGATGATGATGATGATGATGATGATGATGATGATGATGATGATGATGATGATGATGATGATGATGATGATGATGATGATGATGATGATGATGATGATGATGATGATGATGATGATGATGATGATGATGATGATGATGATGATGATGATGATGATGATGATGATGATGATGATGATGATGATGATGATGATGATGATGATGATGATGATGATGATGATGATGATGATGATGATGATGATGATGATGATGATGATGATGATGATGATGATGATGATGATGATGATGATGTTGCTGATGATGATGTTGCTGATGATGATGTTGCTGATGATGATGTTGTTGATGATGTTGCTGATGATGTTGCTGATGATGTTGCTGATGATGTTGCTGATGATGTTGATGATGATGTTGATGATGATGTTGATGATGATGTTGATGATGATGTTGATGATGATGTTGATGATGATGTTGATGATGATGTTGATGATGATGTTGATGTTGATGATGATGTTAATGATGATGTTGATGATGATGTTGATGATGATGTTGCTGATGATGTTGCTGATGATGTTGCTGATGATGTTGCTGGTGATGTTGCTGATGATGTTGCTGATGATGTTGCTGATGATGTTGCTGATGATGACGTGAGACGGTGTGGTATGCCCGTTTGCGGTGTTGTATGCCCGGAGGCGGTGTTGTATGCCCGGAGGCGGTGTGGTATGCCCGGAAGCGGTGTTGTATGCCCGGAGGCGGTGTTGTATGCCCGGAGGCGGTGTGGTATGCCCGGAGGCGGTGTAGTATGCCCGGAGGCGGTGTTGTATGCCCGGAGGCGGTGTGGTATGCCCGGAGGCGGTGTAGTATGCCCGGAGGCGGTGTTGTATGCCCGGAGGCGGTGTGGTATGCCCGGAGGCGGTACAACACCGCCTCCGGGCATGATGATGATAATGATGATGATGATGATGATGATGATGATGATGATGATGATGATGATGATGATGATGATGATGATGATGATGATGATGATGATGATGATGATGATGATGATGATGATGATGATGATGATGATGATGATGATGATGATGATGATGATGATGATGATGATGATGATGATGATGATGATGATGATGATGATGATGATGATGATGATGATGATGATGATGATGATGATGATGATGATGATGATGATGATGATGATGATGATGATGATGATGATGATGATGATGATGATGATGATGATGATGATGATGATGATGATGATGATGATGATGATGATGATGATGATGATGATGATGTTGCTGATGATGATGTTGCTGATGATGATGTTGCTGTTGATGATGATGTTGATGATGATGTTGCTGATGATGTTGCTGATGATGTTGCTGATGATGTTGATGATGATGTTGCTGGTGATGTTGCTGATGATGTTGCTGATGATGTTGATGATGATGTTGCTGGTGATGTTGCTGATGATGTTGCTGATGATGTTGCTGATGATGTTGCTGATGATGACGTGAGACGGTGTGGTATGCCCGGAGGCGGTGTTGTATGCCCGGAGGCGGTGTTGTATGCCCGGAGGCGGTGTGGTATGCCCGGAGGCGGTGTAGTATGCCCGGAGGCGGTGTTGTATGCCCGGAGGCGGTGTGGTATGCCCGGAGGCGGTGTAGTATGCCCGGAGGCGGTGTTGTATGCCCGGAGGCGGTGTGGTATGCCCGGAGGCGGTGTAGTTTGCCCGGAGGCGGTGTTGTATGCCCGGAGGCGGTGTGGTATGCCCGGAGGCGGTGTAGTATGCCCGGAGGCGGTGTTGTATGCCCGGAGGCGGTGTGGTATGCCCGGAGGCGGTACAACACCGCCTCCGGGCATGATGATGATGATAATGATGATGATGATGATGATGATGATGATGATGATGATGATGATGATGATGATGATGATGATGATGATGATGATGATGATGATGATGATGATGATGATGATGATGATGATGATGATGATGATGATGATGATGATGATGATGATGATGATGATGATGATGATGATGATGATGATGATGATGATGATGATGATGATGATGATGATGATGATGATGATGATGATGATGATGATGATGATGATGATGATGATGATGATGATGAAGATGATGATGATGATGATGATGATGATGTTGCTGATGATGATGTTGCTGATGATGATGTTGCTGATGATGATGTTGTTGATGATGTTGCTCATGATGTTGATGATGATATTGCTGATTTTGTTGCTGATGATGTTGATGATGATGTTGATGATGATGTTGATGATGATGTTGATGATGATGTTGATGATGATGTTGATGATGATGTTGATGATGATGTTGATGTTGATGTTGATGATGATGTTGATGATGATGTTGATGATGATGTTCATGATGATGTTGATGTTGATGATGATGTTGATGATGATGTTGATGATGATGTTGATGATGATATTGATGATGATGTTGCTGATGATGTTGCTGATGATGTTGCTGATGATGTTGCTGATGATGTTGCTGATGATGTTGCTGGTGATGTTGCTGATGATGTTGCTGATGATGTTGCTGATGATGACGTGAGACGGTGTGGTATGCCCGGAGGCGGTGTTGTATGCCCGGAGGCGGTGTTGTATGCCCGGAGGCGGTGTGGTATGCCCGGAGGCGGTGTTGTATGCCCGGAGGCGGTGTTGTATGCCCGGAGGAGGGGTGGTATGCCCGGAGGCGGTGTTGTATGCCCGGAGGCGGTGTTGTATGCCCTGAGGCGGTCTGGTATGCCCGGAGGCGGTGTAGTATGCCCGGAGGCGGTGTTGTATGCCCGGAGGCGGTGTGGTATGCCCGGAGGCGGTGCAGTATGCCCGGAGGCGGTGTTGTATGCCCGGAGGCGGTGTGGTATGCCCGGAGGCGGTGTAGTATGCCCGGAGGCGGTGTTGTATGCCCGGAGGCGGTGTGGTATGCCCGGAGGCGGTGTAGTATGCCCGGAGGCGGTGTTGTATGCCCGGAGGCGGTGTGGTATGCCCGGAGGCGGTGTTGTATGCCCGGAGGCGGTGTGGTATGCCCGGAGGCGGTACAACACCGCCTCCGGGCATGATGATGATAATGATGATGATGATGATGATGATGATGATGATGATGATGATGATGATGATGATGATGATGATGATGATGATGATGATGATGATGATGATGATGATGATGATGATGATGATGATGATGATGATGATGATGATGATGATGATGATGATGATGATGATGTTGCTGATGATGATGTTGCTGATGATGATGTTGCTGATGATGATGTTGTTGATGATGTTGCTGATGATGTTGCTGATGATGTTGCTGATGATGTTGCTGATGATGTTGATGATGATGATGATGATGATGATGATGATGATGATGATGATGATGATGATGATGATGATGATGATGATGATGATGATGATGATGATGATGATGATGATGATGATGATGATGATGATGATGATGATGATGATGATGATGATGATGATGATGATGATGATGTTGCTGATGATGATGTTGCTGATGATGATGTTGCTGATGATGATGTTGTTGATGATGTTGCTGATGATGTTGCTGATGATGTTGCTGATGATGTTGCTGATGATGTTGATGATGATGTTGATGATGATGTTGATGATGATGTTGATGATGATGTTGATGATGATGTTGATGATGATGTTGATGATGATGTTGATGATGATGTTGATGTTGATGATGATGTTAATGATGATGTTGCTGATGATGTTGCTGATGATGTTGCTGATGATGTTGCTGATGATGTTGCTGGTGATGTTGCTGATGATGTTGCTGATGATGTTGCTGATGATGACGTGAGACGGTGTGGTATGCCCGGAGGCGGTGTTGTATGCCCGGAGGCGGTGTTGTATGCCCGGAGGCGGTGTGGTATGCCCGGAGGCGGTACAACACCGCCTCCGGGCATGATGATGATAATGATGATGATGATGATGATGATGATGATGATGATGATGATGAT
>JAXIVJ010006743.1:22500-25000 GCA_036785665.1 Chirona hameri | reverse complement strand
GATGATGTTGCTGATGATGATGTTGCTGATGATGATGTTGCTGTTGATGATGATGTTGATGATGATGTTGCTGATGATGTTGCTGATGATGTTGCTGATGATGTTGATGATGATGTTGCTGGTGATGTTGCTGATGATGTTGCTGATGATGTTGATGATGATGTTGCTGGTGATGTTGCTGATGATGTTGCTGATGATGTTGCTGATGATGTTGCTGATGATGACGTGAGACGGTGTGGTATGCCCGGAGGCGGTGTTGTATGCCCGGAGGCGGTGTTGTATGCCCGGAGGCGGTGTGGTATGCCCGGAGGCGGTGTAGTATGCCCGGAGGCGGTGTTGTATGCCCGGAGGCGGTGTGGTATGCCCGGAGGCGGTGTAGTATGCCCGGAGGCGGTGTTGTATGCCCGGAGGCGGTGTGGTATGCCCGGAGGCGGTGTAGTTTGCCCGGAGGCGGTGTTGTATGCCCGGAGGCGGTGTGGTATGCCCGGAGGCGGTGTAGTATGCCCGGAGGCGGTGTTGTATGCCCGGAGGCGGTGTGGTATGCCCGGAGGCGGTACAACACCGCCTCCGGGCATGATGATGATGATAATGATGATGATGATGATGATGATGATGATGATGATGATGATGATGATGATGATGATGATGATGATGATGATGATGATGATGATGATGATGATGATGATGATGATGATGATGATGATGATGATGATGATGATGATGATGATGATGATGATGATGATGATGATGATGATGATGATGATGATGATGATGATGATGATGATGATGATGATGATGATGATGATGATGATGATGAAGATGATGATGATGATGATGATGATGATGTTGCTGATGATGATGTTGCTGATGATGATGTTGCTGATGATGATGTTGTTGATGATGTTGCTCATGATGTTGATGATGATGTTGCTGATTATGTTGCTGATGATGTTGATGATGATGTTGATGATGATGTTGATGATGATGTTGATGATGATGTTGATGATGATGTTGATGATGATGTTGATGATGATGTTGATGTTGATGTTGATGATGATGTTGATGATGATGTTGATGATGATGTTCATGATGATGTTGATGTTGATGATGATGTTGATGATGATGTTGATGATGATGTTGATGATGATATTGATGATGATGTTGCTGATGATGTTGCTGATGATGTTGCTGATGATGACGTGAGACGGTGTGGTATGCCCGGAGGCGGTGTTGTATGCCCGGAGGCGGTGTTGTATGCCCGGAGGCGGTGTGGTATGCCTGGAGGCGGTGTTGTATGCCCGGAGGCGGTGTTGTATGCCCGGAGGCGGTGTGGTATGCCCGGAGGCGGTGTTGTATGCCCGGAGGCGGTGTTGTATGCCCTGAGGCGGTCTGGTATGCCCGGAGGCGGTGTAGTATGCCCGGAGGCGGTGTTGTATGCCCGGAGGCGGTGTGGTATGCCCGGAGGCGGTGCAGTATGCCCGGAGGCGGTGTTGTATGCCCGGAGGCGGTGTGGTATGCCCGGAGGCGGTGTAGTATGCCCGGAGGCGGTGTTGTATGCCCGGAGGCGGTGTGGTATGCCCGGAGGCGGTGTAGTATGCCCGGAGGCGCTGTTGTATGCCCGGAGGCGGTGTGGTATGCCCGGAGGCGGTGTAGTATGCCCGAAGGCGGTGTTGTATGCCCGGAGGCGGTGTGGTATGCCCGGAGGCGGTACAACACCGCCTCCGGGCATGATGATGATAATGATGATGATGATGATGATGATGATGATGATGATGATGATGATGATGATGATGATGATGATGATGATGATGATGATGATGATGATGATGATGATGATGATGATGATGATGATGATGATGATGATGATGATGATGATGATGATGATGATGATGATGATGATGTTGCTGATGATGATGTTGCTGATGATGATGTTGCTGATGATGATGTTGTTGATGATGTTGCTGATGATGTTGCTGATGATGTTGCTGATGATGTTGCTGATGATGTTGATGATGATATTGATGATGATGTTGATGATGATGTTGATGATGATGTTGATGATGATGTTGCTGATGATGTTGCTGATGATGTTGCTGATGATGATGTTGATGATGTTGCTGGTGATGTTGCTGATGATGTTGCTGATGATGTTGCTGATGATGACGTGAGACGGTGTGGTATGCCCGGAGGCGGTGTTGTATGCCCGGAGGCGGTGTTGTATGCCCGGAGGCGGTGTGGTATGCCCGGAGGCGGTGTTGTATGCCCGGAGGCGGTGTTGTATGCCCGGAGGCGGTGTGGTATGCCCGGAGGCGGTGTTGTATGCCCGGAGGCGGTGTTGTATGCCCTGAGGCGGTCTGGTATGCCCGGAGGCGGTGTAGTATGCCCGGAGGTGGTGTTGTATGCCCGGAGGCGGTGTGGTATGCCCGGAGGCGGTGCAGTATGCCCGGAGGCGGTGTTGTATGCCCGGAGGCGGTGTGGTATGCCCGGAGGCGGTGTAGTA
>JAXIVJ010006743.1:5000-7500 GCA_036785665.1 Chirona hameri | reverse complement strand
TGGTATGCCCGGAGGCGGTGTTGTATGCCCGGAGGCGGTGTTGTATGCCCGGAGGCGGTGTGGTATGCCCGGAGGCGGTGTAGTATGCCCGGAGGCGGTGTTGTATGCCCGGAGGCGGTGTGGTATGCCCGGAGGCGGTGTAGTATGCCCGGAGGCGGTGTTGTATGCCCGGAGGCGGTGTGGTATGCCCGGAGGCGGTGTAGTTTGCCCGGAGGCGGTGTTGTATGCCCGGAGGCGGTGTGGTATGCCCGGAGGCGGTGTAGTATGCCCGGAGGCGGTGTTGTATGCCCGGAGGCGGTGTGGTATGCCCGGAGGCGGTACAACACCGCCTCCGGGCATGATGATGATGATAATGATGATGATGATGATGATGATGATGATGATGATGATGATGATGATGATGATGATGATGATGATGATGATGATGATGATGATGATGATGATGATGATGATGATGATGATGATGATGATGATGATGATGATGATGATGATGATGATGATGATGATGATGATGATGATGATGATGATGATGATGATGATGATGATGATGATGATGATGATGATGATGATGATGATGATGATGATGATGATGATGATGATGATGATGATGATGATGATGATGATGATGATGATGATGATGATGATGATGATGATGATGAAGATGATGATGTTGATGATGATGTTGATGATGATGTTGATGATGATGTTGATGATGATGTTGATGATGATGTTGATGATGATGTTGATGATGATGTTGATGATGATGTTGATGATGATGTTGATGATGATGTTCATGATGATGATGATGATGATGATGATGTTGCTGATGATGATGTTGCTGATGATGATGTTGCTGATGATGATGTTGTTGATGATGTTGCTGATGATGTTGCTGATGATGTTGCTGATGATGTTGCTGATGATGTTGATGATGATGTTGATAATGATGTTGATGATGATGTTGATGATGATGTTGATGATGATGTTGATGATGATGTTGATGATGATGTTGATGATGGTGTTGATGATGATGTGTGATGTTGATGATGATGTTAATGATGATGTTGATGATGATGTTGATGATGATGTTGCTGATGATGTTGCTGATGATGATGTTGCTGATGATGATGTTCCTGAGGATGATGTTGCTGATGATGATGTTGCTGATGAGGATGTTGCTGATGATGATGTTGCTGATGATGATGTTGCTGATGATGATGTTGCTGATGATGATGTTGATGATGATGTTGCTGATGATGTTGAGGATGATGTTGCTGATGATGTTGCTGATGATGATGTTGCTGATGATGATGTTGCTGATGATGATGTTGTTGATGATGTTGCTGATGATGTTGCTGATGATGTTGCTGATGATGTTGCTGATGATGTTGATGATGATGTTGATGATGATGTTGATGATGATGTTGATGATGATGTTGATGATGATGTTGCTGATGATGTTGCTGATGATGTTGCTGATGATGTTGCTGATGATGTTGCTGATGATGTTGCTGGTGATGTTGCTGATGATGTTGCTGATGATGTTGCTGATGATGACGTGAGACGGTGTGGTATGCCCGGAGGCGGTGTTGTATGCCCGGAGGCGGTGTTGTATGCCCGGAGGCGGTGTGGTATGCCCGGAGGCGGTGTTGTATGCCCGGAGGCGGTGTTGTATGCCCGGAGGCGGTGTGGTATGCCCGGAGGCGGTGTTGTATGCCCGGAGGCGGTGTTGTATGCCCTGAGGCGGTCTGGTATGCCCGGAGGCGGTGTAGTATGCCCGGAGGCGGTGTTGTATGCCCGGAGGCGGTGTGGTATGCCCGGAGGCGGTGCAGTATGCCCGGAGGTGGTGTTGTATGCCCGGAGGCGGTGTGGTATGCCCGGAGGCGGTGTAGTATGCCCGGAGGCGGTGTTGTATGCCCGGAGACGGTGTGGTATGCCCGGAGGCGGTGTAGTATGCCCGGAGGCGGTGTTGTATGCCCGGAGGCGGTGTGGTATGCCCGGAGGCGGTACAACACCGCCTCCGGGCATGATGATGATAATGATGATGATGATGATGATGATGATGATGATGATGATGATGATGATGATGATGATGATGATGATGATGATGATGATGATGATGATGATGATGATGATGATGATGATGATGATGATGATGATGATGATGATGATGATGATGATGATGATGATGATGATGATGATGATGATGATGATGATGATGATGATGATGATGATGATGATGATGATGATGATGATGATGATGATGATGATGATGATGATGATGATGATGATGATGATGATGATGATGATGATGATGATGATGTTGCTGATGATGATGTTGCTGATGATGATGTTGCTGTTGATGATGATGTTGATGATGATGTTGCTGATGATGTTGCTGATGATGTTGCTGATGATGTTGATGATGATGTTGCTGGTGATGTTGCTGATGATGTTGCTGATGATGTTGATGATGATGTTGCTGGTGATGTTGCTGATG
>JAXIVJ010006742.1:55000-64926 GCA_036785665.1 Chirona hameri | reverse complement strand
CAGTAACAGTGTAATAGTGCACGCAGTAACAGTGTGTACTGCTACGCACGCACGGACACGCAGTAACAGTGTAACAGCGCACGCAGTAACAGTGTGTACTGCTACGGTCGGACGGACACGCAGTAACAGTGTGTACTGCTACGGACGCACGGGCACGCAGTAACAGTGTGTACTGCTACGGACGCACGGACACGCAGTAACAGTGTAACAGTGCACGCAGTAACAGTGTGCACTGATACGGACGGACGGACACGCAGTAACAGTGTAACAGTGTACGCAGTAACAGTGTGTACTGCTACGGACACACGGGCACGCAGTAACAGTGTAACAGTGCACGCAGTAACAGTGTGTACTGCTACGGACGGACGGACACGCAGTAACAGTGTAACAGTGCACGCAGTAACAATGTGCACTGCTACGCACGCACGGACACGCAGTAACAGTGTAACAGTGCATGCAGTAACAGTGTGTACTGCTACGCACGCACATACACGCAGTAACAGTGTAACAGTGCACGCATTAACAGTGTAACAGTGCACACAGTATCAGTGTGTACTGCTACGCACGCACGGACACGCAGTAACAGTGTAACAGTGTATGCAGTAACAGTGTAACAGTGCACACAGTAACAGTGTAACAGTGCACGCAGTAACAGTGTGTATTGCTACGCACGCACGGACACACAGTAACAGTGTAACAGTGCATGCAGTAACAGTGTAACAGTGCACGCAGTAACAGTGTGTACTGCTACGGACGCACGGAGGAAGGCAGAGTCAGAGCACGGTCCCCACTGTACGCAGAAAACCCGCCGAACGGAGTATGGTCAGAAGCAAGTTGAACAAGAGCCGTCAGATATCAGTCAAAATGCAGGCCACTCAGGACGCTAAACTGGAGCGGATTTATGCCGGCGAGAGACTAATACAAAGCCGTTACAATTCCGCACTGACGCAGCTGGGATAACTGGCGTCTGGCAGCAGCCGAGCAGCCTTCTTAGTATTCCACGTGGCGCCGCTCAATAAAGACGAGGGAGGGCCACACGAGTCCTGCACGAACAATACAGCTCCGTGTCTCGTCCAGCCATTGTCCGCTGCAGATAGCAATCAGCGAAGCAAGTCAGCGAAGCAAGTCAGCGAAGCAAGTCAGCGAAGCAAGTCAGCGAAGCAAGTCAGCGAAGCAAGTCAGCGAAGCAAGTCAGCGAAGCAAGTCAGCGAAGCAAGTCAGCGATTCAGACCGTTCATATCCGGTTCAACTCCGTCCTGCCAAAATGGGAAGTATGGGTATTTTCTTTCAAATGTCTTTTATTTTATTTTACCGACTATTGTTGGTATTCTTAGTTATAGTTATAGTCATAGTCATAGTCATAGTCATAGTCATAGTCATAGTCATGGCCATAGACAGTCGCACATCTAGTTATAGTCATGATCGTTAATCAGTCGCAATTCGTGAAGTCGTTATTCGTAATTCACATTTCGCACTTAAAATCCGCAGATTTTGCACAAAGGCTGTCCCCATTCCGTCAGAGGCAGTCAGGATACAATAAAGAGTAGGAGAGTTCGATCCAATCCAAATGAAATGAAGTTAAATGGGTTTTCGGTTAAGAAACGATTATGTCAGAAACTGTTACATGAACTTCTCATGTAGACATTATGTAGGTCTACAGGTAATACAATATTAATTAAATGGTACTCGAAGCAAGGCCACTTGAAACACATTTTAGCTGAATTTTTCATTGAAATCCAAGTGCCATCAAATAAAATGAATCGAACCAAAAAATACAAATATCCAATCAATCGTTGACCCTGGTAGATATCGCTAGTCGATACACCACTCCTGATCTAATGACATTGCTCTCCTATATCTGAAGCGGGAAAAACAAACAGGAGACTGGATGCCCTACCTTAGGTGTATCACCTAAACAGGAGACTAGATGCCATACCATAGGTGGATCACCTAAACAGGAGACTGGATGCCATACCTAGGTGTATTACCTAAACAGGAGACTGGATGACATACCATAGGTGTATCACCTAAACAGGGGACTGGATGCCATACCATAGGTGTATCACCTAAACAGGGGACTGGATGTCATACCTTAGGTGTATCACCTAAACAGGGGACTAGATGTCATACCATAGGTGTATTACCTAAACAGGAGACTGGGTGCCATACCATAGGTGTATCACCTACACAGGAGACTAGATGTCATACCATAGGTGTATCACCTAAACAGGAGACTGGATGCCCTACCTTAGGTGTATCACCTAAACAGGGGACTGGATGTCATACCATATGTGTATTACCTAAACAGGAGACTGGATGCCATAGGTGTATTACCTAAACAGGAGACTAGATGCCATACCATAGGTGTATTACCTAAACAGGAGACTGGATGCCCTACCTTAGGTGTATCACCTAAACAGGGGACTGGATGTCATACCATAGGTGTATCACCTAAACAGGGGACTAGATGCCATATCATAGGTGTATCACCTAAACAGGAGACTAGATGCCATACCATAGGTGTATCACCTAAACAGGAGAATGGATGCCATACCATAGGTGTATCACCTAAACAGGAGACTAGATGCCATACCATAGGTGTATTACCTAAACAGGAGACTAGATGCCATAGGTGTATTACCTAAACAGGAGACTGGATGCCATACCATAGGTGTATCACCTAAACAGGAGACTAGATGCCATGGGTGTATTACCTAAACAGGAGACTGGATGCCATACCATAGGTGTATCACCTAAACAGGAGAATAGATGCCATAGGTGTATTACCTAAACAGGAGACTGGATGCCATACCATAGGTGTATCACCTAAACAGGAGACTAGATGTCATAGGTGTATCACCTAAACAGGAGACTGGATGCCATACCATAGGTGTATCACCTAAACAGGAGACTAGATGCCATACCATCACCTAAACAGGAGACTGGATGCCATACCTTAGGTGTATTACCTAAACAGGGGACTGGATGTCATACCATAGGTGTATTACCTAAACAGGAGACTGGATGCCATACCATAGGTGTATCACCTAAACAGGAGACTGGATGCCATACCATAGGTGTATCACCTAAACAGGAGACTAGATGCCATACCATAGGTGTATCACCTAAACAGGAGACTGGATGTCATACCATAGGTGTATTACCTAAACAGGGGACTGGATGCCATACCATAGGTGTATTACCTAAACAGGGGACTGGATGCCATACCATAGGTGTATTACCTAAACAGGGGACTGGATGCTATACCATAGGTGTATTACCTAAACAGGAGACTGGATGCCATACCATAGGTGTATCACCTAACAGGAGACTAGATGCCATACCATAGATGTATCACCTAAACAGGAGACTAAATGTCATACCATAGGTGTATCACCTAAACAGGAGACTGGATGCCATACCATAGGTGTATCACCTAAACAGGAGACTAGATGCCATACCATAGATGTATCACCTAAACAGGAGACTAAATGTCATACCATAGGTGTATCACCTAAACAGGAGACTGGATGCCATACCATAGGTGTATCACCTAAACAGGAGACTAGATGCCATACCATAGATGGATCACCTAAACAGGAGACTAAATGTCATACCATAGGTGTATCACCTAAACAGGAGACTGGATGCCATACCATAGGTGTATCACCTAAACAGGAGACTAGATGCCATACCATAGATGTATCACCTAAACAGGAGACTAAATGTCATACCATAGATGTATCACCTAAACAGGAGACTGGATGCCATACCATATGTGTATTACCTAAACAGGGGACTGGATGCCATACCATAGGTGTATCACCTAAACAGAAGACTGGATGCCATACCATAGGTGTATCACCTAAACAGGAGACTAAATGTCATACCATAGGTGTATTACATAAACAGGAGACTGGATGGCATACCATAGGTGTATCACCTAAACAGGAGACTAGATGCCATACCATAGATGTATCACCTAAACAGGAGACTAAATGTCATACCATAGGTGTATCACCTAAACAGGAGACTGGATGCCATACCATATGTGTATTACCTAAACAGGGGACTGGATGCCATACCATAGGTGTATCACCTAAACAGAAGACTGGATGCCATACCATAGGTGTATCACCTAAACAGGAGACTAAATGTCATACCATAGGTGTATTACATAAACAGGAGACTGGATGCCATACCATAGGTGTATCACCTAAACAGGAGACTAGATGCCATACCATAGATGTATCACCTAAACAGGAGACTGGATGCCCTACCTTAGGTGTATCACCTAAGCAGGAGACTAGATGTCATACCATAGGTGTATCACCTACACAGGAGACTAGATGCCATACCATAGGTGTATTACCTAAACAGGAGACTGGATGCCATACCTTAGTTGTATCACCTAAACAGGAGACTGGATGCCATACCATAGGTGTGTCACCTAAACAGGAGACTAAATGTCATACCATAGGTGTATCACCTAAACAGGAGACTGGATGCCATACCATAGGTGTATTACCTAAACAGGAGACTGGATGCCATACCTTAGTTGTATCACCTAAACAGGAGACTGGATGCCATACCATAGGTGTGTCACCTAAACAGGAGACTAAATGTCATACCATAGTTGTATCACCTAAACAGGAGACTGGATGCCATACCATAGGTGTGTCACCTAAACAGGAGACTAAATGTCATACCATAGTTGTATCACCTAAACAGGAGACTGGATGCCATACCATAGGTGTGTCACCTAAACAGGAGACTAAATGTCATACCATAGTTGTATTACCTAAACAGGAGACTGGATGCCATACCTTAGTTGTATCACCTAAACAGGAGACTAGATGCCATACCATAGGTGTATTACCTAAACAGGGGACTGGATGCCATACCATAGGTGTATTACCTAAACAGGAGACTGGATGCCATACCTTAGTTGTATCACCTAAACAGGAGACTGGATGCCATACCATAGGTGTATTACCTAAACAGGGGACTGGATGCCATACCATAGGTGTACTACCTAAACAGGAGACTGGATGCCATACCTTAGTTGTATCACCTAAACAGGAGACTGGATGCCATACCATAGGTGTATTACCTAAACAGGGGACTAGATGCCATACCATAGGTGTATTACCTAAACAGGAGACTGGATGCCATACCTTAGTTGTATCACCTAAACAGGAGACTGGATGCCATACCATAGGTGTATTACCTAAACAGGAGACTGGATGCCATACCATAGGTGTATTACCTAAACAGGAGACTGGATGCCATACCTTAGTTGTATCACCTAAACAGGAGACTGGATGCCATACCATAGGTGTATTACCTAAACAGGGGACTGGATGCCATACCATAGGTGTATTACCTAAACAGGAGACTGGATGCCATACCTTAGTTGTATCACCTAAACAGGAGACTGGATGCCATACCATAGGTGTATTACCTAAACAGGGGACTGGATGCCATACCATAGGTGTATTACCTAAACAGGAGACTGGATGCCATACCTTAGTTGTATCACCTAAACAGGAGACTGGATGCCATACCATAGGTGTATTACCTACACAGGAGACTAGATGCCATACCATAGGTGTATTACCTAGCCATACCATAGGTGTATCACCTAAACAGGAGACTGGATGCCATACCATAGGTGTATCACCTACACAGGAGACTGGATGCCATACCATAGGTGTATCACCTAAACAGGAGACTGGATGCCCTACCTTAGGTGTATCACCTAAACAGGAGACTAGATGCCATACCATAGGTGTATCACCTAAACAGGAGACTGGATGTCATACCATAGGTGTATTACCTAAACAGGAGACTGGATGCCATACCTTAGTTGTATCACCTAAACAGGAGACTGGATGCCATACCATAGGTGTATCACCTACACAGGAGACTGGATGCCATACCATAGGTGTGTCACCTAAACAGGAGACTAAATGTCATACCATAGGTGTGTCACCTAAGCTTTCCTGTAGGCAATTGGTCACATGATTCTGCGAACCTTTTTCAATCGATGTCTCCAATATTACTGGCTAAGTTCAATTTATAAATGTATTACGAACCCTCAAATCGATGGACTCCTCGGATTATGCAGAACGCTTCGCAAGGCATCTTATTGCGGACGTTGTGAATAATTGAATTATAACCCACACTGTCGTTGGACAAATTCAATTCACGGGCAAAATATCGTCATGAAGGTTGCATGTGCTGGAAGGATTGGGCCCAGACTTTGATGTCAGCTGGTCTGTCTGAAGCCTTGGTCACTGCCATTGACCAATAGCTATTCTAGACTAGAGCAAAAACGGGCAAGAGCATAGAAACGACTTACACCGTTGAACCCACCTTGACAGGGTGGGTGGAATACCTGCCGGACTCTAGCCGACAAACCTATATATGCTGGTCTTGCTGGGACCTCAGTTTGGTCGGGGTGATAATGTTAAATGCAAACACGAAGTCTCAGCCTTGATGTGTGAATGTATTCGCCTTTAGCGAACTAGTGGCGAATCTCTGCCCAGTATTCATCTGTTCTCCGAATGTATGTGCGATTAAGCCCGTCCGTGACCGACTTTGCCACCCTGACTGACCTGGTGACCTTCTTGGTGATAATGCGTCGCTCCTCCTGGACGGCGACGATCGGCACTCCTCCGTTGGCCTTGACGTGGCCTGGCGAGCCGATCGGGGTACCCGGGATCGGAGTACGCATCGACTCCGGGAGCAGGTCAATCAGGTTGGTGGTATGCGGCTGGTATCGCAGGATCAACACGCAGGTCGACACCAGCGTGTACGCCAGCAGAGTGCCTGCCGGCGACAGGGCAATGTTAGCCACACGGGGCAATGTTAGCGACACAGGGCAATGTTAGCGACACAGGGTAGCGTCAGCGACACAAGGCAATGTTAGCGACATATATAGATGGATATATATATATATATATATATATATATATATATATATATATATATATATATATATATATATATATATATATATATATATATATATATATAAATCCGCAGGTCCGGGTCCCTGGTTGGAGGACCCGGACCTGCGCGCGCTCATGGCTGAGCGGGACAGTGCTCGCGACACGTGGCTGTGCCTGCGCACGCCGGAGGCGAAGGCGGACTTCACCGAGCTGCGGAACAGCGTCAAGAGTCGGCTTATCGCGGCCAGGCGGCAGTTCCTGTGCGGCGAGCTGACCTCGGGCGACCCCGGGGGCTTCTGGTCTACTTTCAAGAGGTTCGCCATGGCCTCCCCCGAGCCGGCTGGCGGCGCGCTGCCCTCGGACCGAGAGGGTGCTGAGGAGAGGGCAGACGAATTCAACCGCTACTTCGCGGACGTCGGACCTCGCATCGCTGCCGGCTTGCGGGGGGCCGTCATTGCGGGCCATGGGGACCTCAGGCCGCCTACTGTCTGTTCGACGGGTTTCCAGTTCACACCTGTTACTCTCCCGGAACTGTTCCGATCTGTCGGGAAGATGAGTGCGTCGCGAGCGTTGGGACTGGACGAGATTCCTCTGGAGGCCGTCCGTCAGTGCTTTCCGGTGATCGGTCCACACTTGCTTCGCCTCATTAACCTCTCGTTGACCACCAAAGTGTTCCCTGACGCATGGAAGACGGTGTGTGTCGTCCCGATACCAAAATCAGGCGACCCATCGAACAATCGTCCTATTTCACTTCTCAGTGTCTTGTCAAAAATCTTGGAGAAAGTAGTATGCTGTCAACTGACTAGTTATCTTAGCTCGGCCTATCTGTTTAGCCCATCTCAGTATGCGTATAGGGTGCGCCACTCTACCGAGGACGCCACTCTACGGAGGTGGCTTTGCACGTGCGCACGTGCACACCCCTATATCTCTGGAACGGCTGAGCCGATTGTGTCAAATTTGGTGTGTGGTTAGGGACCTCTCAGCCCCCACTTCCCACAAGTCAGAGGTGGGTGCCTCTGCACGTGCGCACGTGCACACCGTTTTTTTTTGTATCTCAGAAACTACTTGCTCGATAGAGTTGAAATTCCCCATACATTTCCTTCGCGCTGGCTCGTTCGTCGCCAACTACGGCGCCTTACTGGTATCAACACTTGACAAGTCCTGTGACCGGCACCGCGAGTGGTCAACAGAAGGTGAAATCTGCTAATAAGAGTGAAAATCTCCGTCACACCAGAGGTGAATGGTGAACTTCTTGTCCGGAGAAGCAACTTTTCATCCAGAAACATAACCTCTCGTGTCGGAGACTGCGGGGAACGACATTTCTGCTTCGCAAATGACCTTCCCGGCCTGAGGCGGCGGATAGGTCAGCCGGGGGCGGCCTGGCGGCCGCGGGCGATAACTGCCGCCGGTGGTGGCGACCCAACTCTGACTGAACGAGGTCTGCCGCTCGTCGCCGCCGGCTCAGGACAATGCTGATGGCACCAGTTAGCCGACTTGGGACGGCCATCCGTCACGTGAAAGGTCAGTCAGCCCTCCCACACGGGACACGCGGAAAACTGCAGCAACCCCAGCGGGACAAACACTGGAGACCCGTGCCCAACATGGAACACTGGCAACTCTTGCTCAGCACGGAACACCGGGAACCCGTGCCCAGCCGCAGTTTCGGGGATAGATGGGTGAGGGGTGATGATAGATGGGTGAGGGGTGAGGGTGATAGATGGGTGAGGGGTGAGGTGATAGATGGATGAGGGGTGAGGGTGATAGATGGATGAGGGGTGAGGGTGATAGATGGGTGAGGGGTGAGGGTGATAGATGGGTGAGGGGTGATGGTGATAGATGGGTGAGGGTGATATATGAGTGAGGGTGGGGGTGATATATGGGTGAGGGGTGAGGGTGCTAGATGGGTGAGGAGTGAGGGTGATAGATGGGTGAGGGGTGATGATAGATGGGTGAGGGGTGAGGGTGATAGATGGGTGATGGGTTAGGGTGATAGTAGATGGGTGAGGGGTGATGGTGATAGATGGGTGAGGGGTGAGGGTGATAGATGGGTGACGGGTGAGGGTGATAGTAGATGGGTGAGGGGTGATGGTGATAGATGGGTGAGGGGTGAGGGTGATAGATGGATGAGGGGTGAGGGTGATAGATGGGTGAGGGGTGAGAGTGATAGATGGGTGAGGAGTGATAGTGATATATGGGTGAGGGGTGAGGGTGATAGATGGATGAGGGGTGAGGGTGATAGATGGGTGAGGGATGAGGGTGATAGATGTGTGAGGGGTGAGGGTGATAGATGGGGGAGGGGTGAGGGTAATAGATGGGTGAAGGGTGAGGGTGATATATAGGTGAGAGGTGAGGGTGATAGAGGGGTGAGGGTGATATATGGGTGAGGGTGAGAGTGATAGATGGGTGACGGGTGAGGGTGATATATGGGTGAGGGGTGAGGATGATAGATGGGTGAGGGGTGAGGGTGATATATGGATGAGGGGTGAGGGTGATAGATGGGTGAGGGTGATATATGAGTGAGGGTGGGGGTGATATATGGGTGAGGGGTGAGGGTGCTAGATGGGTGAGGGTGATAGATGGGTGACGGGTGAGGGTGATATATGGGTGAGGGGTGAGGGTGTTAGATGGGTGAGGGGTGAGGATGATAGATGGGTGAGGGGTGATGGTGATATATGGATGAGGGGTGAGGGTGATATATGGGTGAGGGGTGAGGGTGATATATGGGTGAGGGGTGAGGGTGATAGATGAGTGAAGGGTGAGGGTGATAAATTGGTGTGGGGTGAGGGTGATAAATGGGTGAGGGGTGATGGTGATAGATGGGTGAGGGGTGAGGGTGATATATAGGTGAAGGGTGAGGGTGATAGATGGGTGAGGGGTGAGGGTGATAGATGGGTGAGGGGTGAGGGTGATAGATGGGTAAGGGGTAAGGGTGATATATGGGTGAGGGGTGAGGGTGAAAGATGGGTGAGT
>JAXIVJ010006742.1:42500-50000 GCA_036785665.1 Chirona hameri | reverse complement strand
CACATCCGTCGTACGGCACTGAAACACATCCGTCGTACGGCACTGAAACACAACCGTCGTACGGCACTGAAACACAACCGTCGTACGGCACTGAAACACATCCGTCGTACGGCACTGAAACACAACCGCCGTACGGCACTGAAACACAACATCATCCGTTAAACTGCCTACATTCAGTGCAGGTATTTAAACATGCCTCGATTTTTAAACGAGGATATTCAACATGAATATACCACGATAGTAATGTGTTTGTGGCTGGGAAAGCAGTCATCTCCTGGCTGGCTGGCTGGCTGGCTGGCTGGCTGGCTGGCTGGCTGGCTGGCTGGCTGGCTGGCTGGCTGGCTGGCTGGCTGGCTGGCTGGCTGGCTGGCTGGCTGGCTGGCTGGCTGGCTGGCTGGCTGGCTGGCTGGCTGGCTGGCTGGCTGGCTGGCTGGCTGGCTGGCTGGCTGGCTGGCTGGCTGGCTGGCTGGCTGGCTGGCTGGCTGGCTGGCTGGCTGGCTGGCTGGCTGGCTGGCTGGCTGGCTGGCTGGCTGGCTGGCTGACCGGGGTGGGGGTGAGGGGGCTGGGGATGGAGTCCGGAGTCCCGCGGGAGCAGACCGACATCACTCAGACCGAATGGCGCCGCCGTCGGAAGCTGGCAGCTGCGGTCTGCCGCCAGTCGCTAATGGAAGTCAGCGTAGTACGTGTACCGACCCCGTCTGTCCCGTGTACCGACCCCGTCTGTCCCGTGTACCGACCCCGTCTGTCCCGTGTACCGACCCCGTCTGTCCCGTGTACCGACTCCGTCTGTCCCGTGTACCGACCCCGTCTGTCCCGTGTACCGACCCCGTCTGTCCCGTGTACCGACCCCGTCTGTCCCGTGTACCGACCCCGTCTGTCCCGTGTACCGACCCCGTCTGTCCCGTGTACCGACCCCGTCTGTCCCGTGTACCGACCCCGTCTGTCCCGGTTACTGACCCCGTCTGTCCCGTGTACCGACCCCGTCTGTCCCGTGTACCGACCCCGTCTATCCCGTGTACCGACCCCGTCTGTCCCGTGTACCAACCTCGTCTGTCCCGTGTACCGACCCCGTCTGTCCCGTGTACCGACCCCGTCTGTCCCGTGTACCGACCCCGTCTGCCCCGTGTACCGACCCCGTCTGTCCCATGCACCGACCCCGTCTGTCCCGGTTACTGACCCCGTCTGTCCCGTGTACTGACCCCGTCTGTCCCGTGTACCGACCCCGTCTGTCCCGGTTACTGACCCCGTCTGTCCCGTGTACCGACCCCGTCTGTCCCGTGTACCGACCCCGTCTGCCCCGTG
The DNA here is from genome assembly GCA_036785665.1 of Chirona hameri. Lineage (NCBI taxonomy): Eukaryota > Metazoa > Arthropoda > Thecostraca > Balanomorpha > Balanidae > Chirona > Chirona hameri. The sequence goes on along the minus strand of JAXIVJ010006742.1, from coordinate 48,698 downwards.
TACCGACCCCGTCTGTCCTCCCGTGTACTGACCCCGTCTGTCCCGTGTACTGACCCCGTCTGTCCCGTGTACCGACCCCGTCTGTCCCGGTTACTGACCCCGTCTGTCCCGTGTACCGACCCCGTCTGTCCCGTGTACCGACCCCGTCTGCCCCGTGTACCGACCCCGTCTGTACCGTGCACCGACCCCGTCTGTCCCGATTACCGACCCCGTCTGTCCCGTGTACCGACCCCGTCTGTCCCGTGTACCACTACCGACCCAGGCGACACCGTTGCTCGGCTGTAGGTGACACAACACGGGATGGATGTCTTTGTGACATGACACTGCTGGTTTCCGCGCTTCTGCTGTGACACTGCTGGCACTGCTGGTTTCCGCGCTTCTGCTGTGACACTGCTGACACTGCTGGTTTCCGCGCTTCACTGTCTGGGAGGTTTGAGAAGCAACAATATATGTATCTTTATGTTTTAGTTGGCGAACAGCGATGGAGAAATGAAAACGCACGGGTTAGCTTTACCCCTCATGCCATTTTTTCCAGGACACGGCTGTTTACAGAGATAGCTTCCATAATCCCTACTTCTTCCATTCATGCCTTGTCAGTGAAGTGCCTCTCAGAATGACACTATTCTATTCATATGCCTAGGACACACAATATTGAGGTCGACCACTCGACAGCGCTCAGAGGCTGTAAAGGGCGCCGATCTGTGCCGTGTTACCAGCCTGACTGGAGCGGAGTGTCGCGACACCCTGTCAGTGTTGTCTCCTCAGGCGAGGTGGAGTCTCAGGCCCCTCTGCCCGCTACGCCAGCCGCCGCCATCTCGCCACCGGCCACCACAGGCCCCACACGCGGCCACCTGATGGCCGCCTAAACGTCGCCCCTAACGCCACTAACGGCGTCGTTTAGGTTGGTTCCGGTTCGCAGTCGGTACCATTTGGCCCCAGCCCATTCTGGCACGGTTCACGCCAGTTTCGGTGCGATTTCGGCGTGGTTCTGTTCGACTCCGGTACTGCACCTGTCCAGGCACGTAGTCAGAATTTCGTCCAGGGCGGCGCCTCGAAAGGGCCCCTTCCCGAACGTTGAAAGGGCCCCTTCCCAAGCGTTGAAAGGTCTGAACAAAACGAATAAAAAGCACGTTACAAGGATGGAAAATGCAGTATGACAGGTATGGCATGGGCCATACCAACTTTTAGGACCTGGAGTTAGCAAACTGCAATATCAACTTTGGAACCAGCGTCACCAATTTGGAATCAGCTATACAAACTTGGAATATTTTTTTTTAAAGCTCAAGACCTGGAACCCTTACACAAATTGCGCAGCGGGGCGGCGCGAAAATTTTGAGTCTTCTGCCCTAGATATGCATTCTCATCAATGCGTCACATTGCTTATGGTGCAGACTGCAGACCTCTACAAATGTTATTGTGCGTTTAAAAGTGCGTTAAAAATGATAAAGTGAACTATTTTGCCCAATTATATAGGAAAGTAGCACATAACACATAAATGCGCCGAGAAACGGACCGTTTTTTTAAATTAACAAATCTAACCCGCATATAATTTAATTTGTAGTTAAATTACACCGCGGAGCGGCGCATTTTTTAAAAGTTGTATTCCCTGGACAACTGCATTCTTACTGTTGAAAGGCACAGGGTTCCCTCAGATCGTCTAGAGGCCCTCCGACCTTTTCAACGCCCTTTTGACCTGTTCAGGGACTCATCTGGGATCCGTGAAAAGACATGATGTGGAGTAGGTGATAATGTGATATATATTAAATACAAAGAGGGCTTACTCTACAATACAAATTTAATTTAAATCGGAGCTTGCGGGTATATTGTAACACCCTTCGTTAGCGACTAAGAGGCATTCGGTAACATGTTATTGCTCATCTTAAAGACGAGCAATGACCTGTTACCGAATGCCTCTTAATCGCTGACGAAGGGTGTTACAATATACTCGAAAGCTCCTATTTTAATATTTGTCTTGTGGAGTAAGTTCTCTTTCTATTTAATCTTCATCTGATATCTCTACGTGATTTGGACCCTTCCGGTCTGACCAGGGACTCCTCTGACCTTCCAAGAAGCCCCTCTTGTGTGTCAACTGTCAAGGGGACATTCGGCCTGTTCAGAGGTCCTTCTGACCTGGCCAGGGACTGAACTGGCTGCTTTGTCACCCTGCCGACATGCTCAGGGGCTCCTCCGACCTGCCCAGGGGCCCCTCCAGTTTGGCTAGGAACTCATCCGGCATGTCCAAGGGCCCTTCCGACCGGCCCAGGGACCGTTTCGGTCTAGCCAGGGCCCCTCTGACTTGTCCAGGAGCCCCTCCGATTTGCCCAGCGACTCTTCTGGTCGGACTGCGCTGGCTGCTTTGTCGCCCTGCCAACATGCTCAGGGGGCCCTCCTACCTGCCCTGGGGCCCCCTCTGTGCTGGCTAGGGGTCAATTCGGCATGTTCCGGGCCCTTCTTACCCGCACAGGTGTCCTTTCGGTCTGGTCAGAGGCCCTCTGATTATGCATTGGGGCATTTTGAACTTTACAGGGCCCCCTGGTCTGTCCAGGGGCCTCCAGCCTTGCGAGAGGCCCTTCCGACCTGGCAATGGACTGCGCTGGCTGCTTTGTCGCCTTGCGATATGCTCCGAGGGCCCTCCGACCTGCCCTGGGGCCCCTTCGTGCTGACTAGGGGCCCATTCGGCATGTTCAGGGGCCGTCCTGACCCACCTAGGGGACCCTTTCAGTCTGGTCAGGGTCCCTCTGACCTGCACAGGGGCCCTTTGAACTTCCAAGAGGCCCTCTGGGGTCTGTCCAAAGACCCTCCAACCTGCTCAGGGGCCCTTATGACCTGACAAGGGACTGTGCTGGCTGCTTTGTCGCTCTGCCGACATGTTCAGGGGCCTCTCGACCTGCCCAGGGGTCCCTCTGTGCTGGCTAGGGGCCCATTCGACGTGTTCAGGGGGCCTTCGGATCCGCTCAGGGGCCCTTTTGGTCTGGCCAGGGGCCCCTCTGACATACACAGTGCTCTTGTGAACGTCCAAGGGACACTCTGGTCTTTCAGAGAGGGTCCCGGTGGCCCTAAAGAGTCTCTGAAGTGCTCTAAACTCTCTAAAGACCACGCTTCGCGTGGTAAAGAGCCCATGATACAGAGCTTCGCGCGGTCTCGTCGGCCCTTGTTTATATGCAAAATGTCATGAATTTACATCATATTTTGGCCTTGCAAAGGGCCCTCCGCCACCGAAAAGGGCCCTCCTGGCCTCCAGGGGAGTGCGGCCGCACCTGCCCCCCCCCCCCCCACTTGGCTACGTGACTGGACCTGTCAGTAGTAGTCGGTACCAGTCGGTTCCGGTGCGGTTCCGGTGCGGTTCCGGTGCGGTTCCGGCCGGCTGCGGAACCGTCCGCCGTCCGCCGACGATCGATCGTGCACCGGACATGACGTCACGGCGACAGCAACAGCTGGGCGGCGCGGCGGCGGCCGGAGGGCGGGGCAGGGGGAGGGAGGGGTGCCGAGTGCAGCGGATCGCCGCCCGTCCCAGGGTAATAGACAACGGGTAGAACGGTAAGGAATGTAACGCCCAAATGAATTAGACAAGATACAATTTTTCTGCTAGTTATTTTGTCTATTAGCAATTAGAAGTATTGTTTGCTATCAATAACTTGTATTTTCATAGATTATATCTTTATTTATTGAATTCAATTCCAGCAAATGTAAGAAGTAGTAGTCGAAGTAGTGTATATTTCAGTACCTATAGTAGCATTTGGAAGCGGTCAGCGGTCGTTCCGACATTGGTCAACGTCCGAGCCCATTTAACCCTTTTGCGCCCAGAATATCGAAAAATGGTAAATTAAAACGTTGTAGCCACGTCTTGTAGCTATCTGGTCCAGACATCGGATTTAAAATATGTACCATAGGTTACGAGCCAGCTTCGTCTGAAAGTCATCGATTTAACATGTGAACCCTATGGTGTATCAGGTTGTAAACGCCCAAACGTCCGAGTGCTGCCAACTGTTAACGGTGGGGTTTGAGTGCTGCCAACTGTTAACGGTGGGGGCTGCCACCGTCCGACCAGAGACCGGCCCACGCGGAGGGCGCCAGCATTGTACTGGAAACTTCGTCACAGACAGTCTCCTATGGGCATTACTTATTTTGGAAAGACTTCGCAAGCATTATAATATATTTGCATTCCTTATCGAGCTGTGTGGCGAAACTTGTAATGTCATTCTAAATTGCTACCTCCTAGTAGTGTGCATAGAATGCAGCAAGTAGCCAAATCGACCATATGGTATTGTTAAAGGAAGATATTCACTTTTTCCACAAAAATTGAGTTAGCACCTGAAATCGATAGACGAGGCTAAAATATGATGTAAATTCATCACATTATGCATATAAACATTCGAAAGATATTCGCAGTTTCCTACCGATAAGCGATCCACGCTTATATCGGTTGGTACTCAGCAAGTACTCGGTAACGAATTCAGTAAATTAGCCTCCCTACGCATTGTTATTTATCACGAAGGTATGCAATATGATTCCTGCACTCTATCTTTTGCGAATATGTGCCAAACTTTTATGAACAATCAACAATCATTTGAAAAAGGTGCATTGAAATCGGCAGTTTAGCTTGACCCCGGACGGCGACCTATTTAGTGTCGGCGATTTGTTTATAAGTGCCCATTTAACAACGTTGAACAGATTGATGCAAAAGCGCCAGCTGTTGCGCTTTCCAATAGCGGAGGGAAAATACTGATCATTAATTTTCCTAAACTTCCAACTTTGAATTAGGGAATAATTATATTTAATTCTTAAATTTATATCACATTATTTTAATGCCATAATGGTAGCCAAAAAAAATGTTGCTAACAAAATCAAAAGGTGATTATCTCCGTTTAACGTGAACGGACTGCAAAAAGTTAGCTGACGATTCGTCGTTATGTCCATCAATGATGTCTGAATCTCTGGAATCATGACTGCACCATCTGCACATGCAGTTTGTACTGCACATGGCCTGCACCATCTGCAAATAACTGGAGATAACCATATTTTAGTAATGGCCGGAAATACCTGGAGCTGACCGGAGATGGGTAAAACTGACCGAGCAGGTGCAGCGACACAAAATTGTCACGCGACGGAGGACGGCTGACTGTCCCGCTATAGAAACATTGTTCATATTCATATTGACATAAATACAAAACAGTCAACTCCTGATATTAATGTATTATGACCAAGACGCGTTTCTATAACTTCTTCAGTTGGTCATTAAAAACGGGACATGAAAACAACAAAGCTATAGAAACAATAATGACTTCGTGGCACCGGACTCATTCCTGATCAGCCGAAGAAACGACCCTAAGAACCGCCCGACGGTCAGTCAGTTGGGATCGCTCCTGATCTGCAGGTGAATGTCACAGCCGTCAGCCAGGCACGGCTAGAGAAACGGCCGGGGCGGCTGACGCCCGGTCAGTGTGGACTGTGGTCGGTTGCTCAGCGCCAACACTATCCAGCGGGCCTGTTTGTCTGGCTGTCTGGCTGGCTGAACGCCAAGTCATCCAATCGCAACGTACAGCCGCCAGCCGCCACTGGCCATTCGCTGTGTCATCGTCTGTCTATCAGTCCGTCTGTCCGACTGCCTTAACTATCTGTCAGCCTGCTTGCCCATTCCCAATGGCCACCCACTAGCCCGCCTGCCTGCCAGCTTGCCCACCTGCCCACCTGCCTGCCTGACTGCCTGCTCCCTGCTCGCCTGTCCACCTGCCCACCCGCCTGCCTGCCTGCCTGACTGCCTGCTCTCTGCTCGCCTGCCTTCCTGCCCACCCGCCTGGCTGCCTGCTTGCCCACCTGCCCACCTGCCCACCCGCCTCCTGCCTGCCTGCCTGCCTGACTGACTGACTGCCTGCCTGCCTGACTGCCTGCTCTCTGCTCGCCTGCCTTCCGTCCCCGGATTTACCGTTCCGTCTAGCGCGTCAGACATGACGGTGTTGGCAGCGCCGGTCCGTGTCGCATCAATGGACGGCTTTTCTTTGAAGGACCTTTTATATGGCTTCTATGGCTTATGTCTTTGTTTGCTGAGGCAACAGTCTTTGTTTGCGGAAGGAAAGAAAGACAATAATTGAAGAGCGTATCGCTGTTCATCATTCCCTGTCAACATGGTGACAAACATTCCTCGCGGGGTGCTACCATGGAAACATCGCATGTCAAGCCAACAAAATGCTGAAAAGATAA
>JAXIVJ010006742.1:0-37500 GCA_036785665.1 Chirona hameri | reverse complement strand
TGAGGGACTCTCGGACGGCCTGAAGGGGCCGACGGTCTGCCTGAAGGGGCCCACGGTCTGCCTGAAGGGGGTCCTCTGCCGGCCTTAGGGGCTCTCAGTCGGCTTTAAGGATCTCGGGCGGCTTAATAAACTCTTGGTCGACTTGAGGAGGTCCTTTTTCGTCCTGAGGGGCCTTCGGTCAGCTTGAGGAGGCCCTCGGTGGGCCTGAGGGGCCCTTAGTCGACCTGAGTGGCCCTCGATCGGCCTGTCCCTAGTGTGCCCGTGGAGCTCTTTTGTCGGCCTTAGGGGGCTCTCGGTCAACTTGAGGGGGCCCTTGGTCACTCTGCGCTCCGCTTTATCAGCGAAAACTTGTTAACGGGGGGGGGGGGAGGATGGAGTCGGGTCGTCAGCGCGAAAAGTCTTTGAGCGGGGGGGGGGGGGGGGGAGGGGCCTCAAAGCGAAAGTCTTTGACCGGAGGGGATTTTTCGTCTTCCTAATTATCACTTCTTACAACCAATGCAGGAACATGCGGGGCGGGGTAAATCCTTGTATTGAATGCCCGCCATGTTCCTGTGGGGGGCATTTGCCCCTAATGGGGGGCAAAGGGGCATTTGCCCCCCATCCCCTGGATCCGCCAGTGGTAAAAAAACAGACAACCCCAATTTTACCTCTTAAGTCGCTTTCAAACATTTTTTGTAGCTGAGTTCATGCTGAGTCTGATCTTGACTAGTTGGAAATGCTAAAAATTGTGAGAACTCTACTCATAGCACCCATAAAATGCACCAGGATAGGTACCTAAGCATGGTGCAAAATGGGTGTCAGATTTAAAATTGGTACCTGAAATTACTTGAGTCTGGATATGACCTGAGGCCAAAGAAGCCATCCCAAGCTATAGTAATTTAAAATGACCTTGATAATTCAAAATATTAACTTTACCTACACATTCACAAAGTGTGAATTTTATTTGGCTACATGTTTACAGGGAAAAGGAAAACAACGATACCCAAGTCCCAGTCACAATTCCTCAAATACTGTCGAAATGCGCTCCACGCACGCTATTCAGCGCTATAAACTTTGGCGCCAAAACACGACGTTTTTTAACTTACGTTGGTTGTAGGAATTGCTACAGATCGAAAATAGCGCCAGACGCGCCACGCATATTTGGAAATGTCGAATACAAAGTCAAGACCCATCATACTTAGGGACAGTGGCGTACCGAGTATCAGGTCATGAAGGTCATGGTACCTGAAATTACTTGAGTCTGGATATGACCTGAGGCCAAAGAAGTCATCCCAAGCTATAGTAATTTAAAATGACCTTGACAATGCAAAATATTAACTTTACCTACACATTCACATAGCCTGGTCCTTTGGACCCGAGGCGCCCATGCAAAGCTAGCGCCCCTCCGATCAGTCACGACGCCCCTCTGGCCCAGTGACGGCGCCACTCCGGCCATTGACAGCGCCCCTCCGATCAGTCACGACGCTCTTCTGTCCAGTGACGGTGCCCCCTCCGGCCATTGAAGGCGCCCCTCCGACCAGTGACGGCGCTCCTCCGGCCAGTGACCACGTCTCTCCGGCGAGTGACGGCGCCCCTCCGGCGAGTGACGGCGCCCCTCCGGCCAGTGACTCTCCTTCCGCACGGTGCGGAAGGAGAGGCGCCTCCCCCGCCCCTGCAAAATTTCGCCAATATTGGTGGCGCCCCTGCCGATCGGGTGGCGCCCCTCAAGGCAATGACCTGGTCCTTTGTGAATTTCTACGTACCGTTCGCAGAAATTGGCAGTGGCGGCAGTGGGCGGCGCCACTGCTTAGGGAGCCATAAGTCAGTCAACACTCAATATATTGCTTTGACATTTGGTTTGGACATCGTCCATACTTGGTTCTCCAATATATATTCCGGCTTTTTCATATCATTTGATATTTTATATGATTTTATGAAGAAGAAAAAAATGGGGTAAAAATCCACAAAATCAAAATTTCCAAACATATTTTTAAAAAAAATTTAGTTCGCAAAAAGTTATTTTTCGCAGTCAGTACCCATTTTCATCGCCAGTTTCAGCGGATTTGGGGGTGGGGGGCTAATTTATATTGCCGCCCCCCTCGAGCGTGGGAGGGGGGGGGGGCTTTTGCCCCCGCCCCCACCCCCCGGATCCGCCAGTGACTCCAACGCGTGGCTGATCAACGCTACAAACCTACCAACGTGGCTGATCAACGCTACAAACCTACCCAGCGCCACTTAAGAGGCACAGAGAGCAGAGACAAACACCAGCTCAAACCTCCCCCCCCCCCCCACCCCCCGGATCCGCCAGTGACTCCAACGCGTGGCTGATCAACGCTACAAACCTACCAACGTGGCTGATCACCGCTACAAACCTACCAACGTGGCTGATCAACGCTACAAACCTACCAACGTGGCTGATCACCGCTACAAACCTACCAACGTGGCTGATCAACGCTACAAACCTACCAACGTGGCTGATCAACGCTACAAACCTACCAACGTGGCTGATCACCGCTACAAACCTACCCAGCGTGGCTGATCAACGCTACAAACCTACCCAGCGCCACTTAAGAGGCACAGAGAGCAGAGACAAACACCAGCTCAAATACCGAAAGTTCGAGGCTTATGCTATTAGAAGTAGATAAAGCCATTTGTCAATTAAATGCTTTAAGTGACAGGTAACGGTAATAATATATTTATATTTTAGTAGCTGTTTGCAATATAATCAGCTCAAAAGTTACCCGCATATTTGATAGGTTTTGCCTATATTTTTGTTCCTGGTTAACCTCCTCATCGAAGTGCGTCCTTGGGACCACGATTGTCTTTGAACACAAGTTGATTAATGCTTAGTGGCTCGACCTCTCTGCCAGACATTTCGGCAGCACTAGAATAATTTAACATTCTTGAAGTCTGTAGTTTAATTTTCGAACAGATGATGGAAGCTATCTGCAAAGATCTGCCACCTTTAGAAGCAGGATCTGAAAAAAACATGCACTGACACGTACATGTCAATACTTGCTGAATGGGAAATTTAACCATCAATTCGTTAACGACGCCCGCACTCAGACGTTTTCGGACGTGCCCGATACTCGCTCGACGTACTCAAGCCATGCTTCTAAGATCCAGATAGTCTTCACAACGAACCAAATCCGTATGTGTTGAGGATTCGGTAACGTGCAACACCTGGCGTGAAAACAATCGGTGAACACATACCTTTGAGTGCTATGGTAATATTTAGTGACAACCAATACCATGGTTACATCGATTTACACAGAGCTCAGTTCGGCGCACTTACGTCATAATTTGCATGTCGCATTAAACCACACAAATGACTGGCCACGTTCAGCGCGAATCGCTTTGTATGAATCAGTTATAAACCTCTTAGCTTCGAACAGCCATCGTGCATTATGCATATGCGTGCAGTTGTCAGCCGTGCTACAAACTGTCCAAATGGCATATAGGTATAGACCTAGGGAGTTTCTAAGGTGGCACACTCTGTAAGTTGTGACGTCTTGCAGAAATCTTTCTTGAACACCAGTTAAAAATTGCTTAAGATGGGAGTTTTCGAACACTTCAGTGTTCTGACAGTGAACAATCTTAATTAAGCTGTAGTGTATTGAGGTTGTTATTTCGTTTTTGACAGCTCATGTTTTGTGGTTTTGTGTTAGACTGCTACGCATAAATACAAATCTTGCATACTGTACATATGTTATAACACTGTCCAAGTATAAACTGATGTTACGTTCGGTACTTCTATTCATAGTAAGTGACTAGTGCTAACCAATCCGCTCCGCTGGACGATTGTATGCACTATGCAGGTCAAGTGGTGGTTACTACTCGTGGCACACCCGTCGTACCTAATTACCTATTACCCGTCAAGGGATCACTGCCCCACCAACTCCGGTGCGTCGGTGACTTAGTTTCCATCTCCCACATATGCCCTATGCATAGCTAGGTGATATCTCCGGGATGAAGGTATCCGCACCAATTCAGCACGTGACTTAACTGGGACTTTTAAACTGAATAAACTGAGCGGATAGACAGACAGACGCCTATTACCGAGCGGGCGCGAAACGCACGTAAGGTTTTTCGTCAACTTACTAGACAAATTTACATTTGACCCGGGCGCTGCTCGGACGCACGCTAATAGCGCTAGTAGCGCTTTCGTTCTACATGGCAACCAGGCGTCAGCCAATGAAAAGCCAGAACGTATTCCTTTTCTTGCTTTTAATTGGCTGACGCCTGGTTGCCATGGAGAACGAAAGCGCTGCTAGCGCTACTAGCGTGTGTCCGAACAGCGCTCCGGCCCGACCCGACCCGGCCATACAGACGCTTTTCGGAAGCTAATAACTTTGCAACCTCTGCTCCGATTGAGATCGAGTTCTCACCATTGGATAGGACCATCAAATCAATTTTGTTTTGGTTATGGTGCGTTCTGATAGGGGTGGTACCACAGCGCGTGACACCCGGAGACGTCGAAATGAACCAAAATAATTATTTATCACAAATGGCTTAATTTATCTAAGCATTCGCTTTTTATACGCTGTAGCATGCGGCCGCTCAGGACGTACTCACTTTTGACGGATTCAAGAAAGGAGATCATGTACAATTTAATCAAACTTAATTGTTATGTTGGCATGCATGGAGGCCTGACAATTTGTATGGAGGACTAAAAGGACTAAAAAGACTATGTGTTACTACCACGTGTGCTCCCGTACCGTTTCATATTTCAAACCTGTTTAAGCTTTACCAGTGCGCGCCCGCTCGGTCATCGCCCAAAAAGGCGTTTTACTGGTCAAATAGTAATTTAGATGACTCATACTTGTTTCAGAATTTAAGCTTTAAGCTAGTGGAATGTTAAACGAAAAGTATCAAAACGGCAAACTGGATTTGAAATGCCACAATAACATTGTCATTATACAATATACATGAACTAGCGATTTCCTTTGTTACTAGTCGTATGAAATACTTAATGTAATGGACATAATACATCAGCATAATTAAGTTTAAGGCGTCTGTACGCTGCCTCATCCAGCCATTGATGTGAACAGTTGTCATCCATACATTATTTATTTCCAAAGCTGATTACGGCCGAATGCGTGAAATTCGGTCTAAGCCGGCTTGGCAGGAGGTCGCAACATCGTATCAACATTTGGCGTTGCTCCAACGTGCGTGATATTGGCCGGAGCCGTGAACAAGACGGTCATTACTGGAACGGCTAATACATAATGGTCCTACCCGCTTTATGGTTCACTGGAGTTTTTGAGAGTTTCGTGTGAGCAGCCCTGGTGTGAGAAGCTCGAAAAAAATACGTTTGAAGACATTGATACGTCGACTACGCACTGAGCGATCAGCATTGTTTGTTGTTGTTGAAATAAATAATGGAGAGCGAGTCATCAGAAGTGTGGGAACTACAGGGAGAAGATACTGGGCAATAATGCATGAGGATGCTCCCGAAGCCTTTGCTACTGAATGGGGTTCGAAGATATCTGACTGTCTGGTCCACAAATTTCAATGCCATGCTAGCCGTTTTCACGAAGGATCATTGCGCTGAAAGATTCTGAAAAAGTTTTTGAAAAGTTTTAACAATTTTTGGTATGGAAGTCTTAATTCGACGATCCATTCCTTAAACTTTTACATGCGATTTTTGGCTTCAAATGTTCCTCAGAATTTTGAAATAAGTTGGTAAGACATAATATGTTGACAAAATTTCGGTTTGGTGGTAATTAGCAAGATAAGTATTGATAGGTCAGTTGTGAAGCAATCTCCACCGACTGAAACTTGTCAAAACTTCAGAACGATTCAGAACATTATGTGACGTGTGACGCAATTGGACGCAATGGACTCGCCCAATCCGGCCCAATCCGGCGGCCGGCTTGTGCGGCTTGGCTTTGTCTATGTGCGTGCGGCACGCGGGTCGGAAGCGGCGGCACATATATGCTGGCACATCACTACGCATGCGCAGACAGACCTGTGATCCATGACGCTGCCAGATTTAGTAACTAGTATGACGGTATGCCAAACTGAACGAATGATCTCTAGACGCATATGTTCTTTAAAAACGGCCCATTTTGTATCATAAACTTGTTATGAGCTCAATACATATTTCCATAAAATTGAATCAGGGGCGTGGGAACGTGGGTGCAAGGGGGAAACTCGCCCCCCCCCCCCCCACTTTGGAGCTGGGGGGGGGGGGCGACCCCCAACCCCAACTTTTTACACGTTCACTCGACTTCGTATAAGAACAAGAGCATTGTCACCGGAGCTTCAACGGCGGCGCGCAGCGCCGCGAAATTTAACACAGCTGTTGGGGCATCAATTACCCACACGGTGTTAATTTTGTTTTACCTCAGGTCATCTCAGGTCAGGTCACCAGGTCAAGTCAAGTGAATCCACCTCCAAAAAGTTTGCAGTCACAGTGACAAAGTGACAGACAAAGTGATTGACCAAACGGTTTGAAACTCACATGATGTCATCAGGTGATAAGTACCTATAATTCGTATATCTCGATTTTTATTTTATATCGGTGACCTAAGGTCAGGTCTATTTCGTGACCTCCCCATTATAAGTCAATGGGAAAAATTACAAACACGTAGACATCCATAGAAAATGGTTAAAGTTGACACATTACTGGCAAATCAGTGGGGTTTACAGGCGCCACAACTACCAAGGTTATTTGGCACCCATGCCACATCCTCTGAAGAACACCCGATACGTCAAAGCAAGATCCTGATGTCAACGCTTGCACATATTTAGTATTTACTGGAAAGCCAGAACCAGAAGGTATGTAAACTTAGTAGGCAGCCTACCGATTTGGTAAGGACACGAGCCATTCAACCTTGAACTCGGCTGACCAACGGATGACGTCACTGGCGGTAGCCAGCTCCTTCGTCGGCGCCGCGCTCACGCAGCAATCGTAGTCAGCCGCCAGTTACAGCTCGCTGTTTCGTACGGCCAGTGATTCACGAAGACGAGCGTGGTGAATTCTCAGTGCCCATTAATTCCTAGCACATGCTTAATTGTATGATTCTGCCCCACTGAATTGCCGGATATGCTGTGAAACGTGCCGTGACATGCCGTGACTCTGCCTCCAGTGACGTCACATCAAGCATCGGGCTCAAACGAGGTGGCTATAGCGGTGTCACCCCCTGCGAGCCGCAGTCCGCATACAAATCTTGCGCAACACAAAAATCACTATCGCCACGCTGGACAGCCTCTGTTCCGTACTTGCATATCTCATCGGAGCCTAACGGAGGCACACTGCCATTCTGTCTCCGTTGTCATTTAACAGCGTGTGGCGTTCACGTGCCGTTTCCCAGCCGCCAGGCTGCGCACAGTGCTCATTATCACTGTTATTGAGCATGTTTTGTTCCGTGAACAAACGAACTCGTTGTATCGCTTGCTTATGTTTTTTACCTGCAGGATTATTTTAGAACTGCAGGATTATTTTGGAGCCGCAGGATTAACCGAAAGTTGGTTTTCGCATTGGAATAACAACATTATTTAGAGTTGTGATTTCCTTTGGGAAACTTAATGATATCTAGGTGCGATAATCATGACAGAGGTGATAATTTGCAAAGGTGTGGTACCTACCTGTCTGTCTAAGATTTGTCACCGATTACTCCACCGATGGCTATAGATTTGTCGCCGATTAGCATGGCAGAACGGTAACTTTTCCCAGCCCTGAACGGGGTTATCACGTGTTCCCCAGGGGCACAACGGATACTACGGTGTATGTCGGGCACCGTAGGTTTTTGACGGGTACTTCGGGTGTATGACGGGTACAAAAACGTATTATAGGTAAGACAGGTGTCGTGGGTAGTACGGGTTATCAATCCCTAATTGCCAGGATTGCACCACCACTGGACAACAGTAATCGCCCAGCGGAGCGGACGGGTCAGCACTAGGGACATACTATTGACAATAAGCAGCATTGGGTAGAGCGGTACACGTTGCTTCTCTTCAGTCTTTTTCTTTTGGTGCCGTAGTATTGCCAAAAAGTTCGCCCCACCCAACTTCAAAGAAGTTCCCACACCCCTGAATTGAATAGTGATAATATCGCCTAAATCAGTAATTTATTTCGTGGAATGTATAATATACTAAGACTTCTATACCTAAACTTCTCAGAAACTTTTCAGAAACTTTTCAGAAACTTTTCAGAAACTTTTCAGAAACTTTTCAGAAACTTTTCAGAAACTTTTCAGAAACTTTTCAGAAACTTTTCAGAAACTTCTCAGAAACTTTTCAGAAACTTTTCAGCGCAATAATCCTTCGTGAAAACGGCTACTGCGATAAAAGACACGACAGCGTGCATATGGAGAGGTAAAGCTTGACTCTGTCCGACGTACATATTATCGGCATTATCCGAGTACAAGTGCGTTCACTGACAGGCATTACACCAAATTACACTGACAGGCATTACACCAAATTAACGCATGTCAAATGGACAGCTGCTAGGCAGTGATTTCAAACGCAGTATGTTGCTGCCAAGTTCCCGGGGAGGTCGTTCCCCGGAAAGTTATGTTCCCCGGCTTTATCAAAAAGACCCCGGTTATATACAAAATTCCTCGGCTATATAAAGTGTTCGTATATGCCTATGCGCAGTTATATTTCGCCATGCCACAGCTAAAACAACCAAAAATGCGGCATCGGATTTTTTTCATAAAATCACGCCTGCCCAAATTTAAATCCGAGTTGCGTTTGGAGCACCTATACCGTCTGTGGCGCTCGTGAGGGACGCATCCGGACTATTTTGGGAGAGCTTGTAACCGCTGCCGTTAGCACGTGCGAGTCGCTCACAAAGCCCACAAAGCAAACGATGCTTTAATTGGCCTCTCCAGCTTTGTCCCATGAAAATATTCCATTGCAAATATTTGCAATGGAGTTATGATCTTTTTAAAATAGCACACGCATGGTACGGCGTTAGATATCATACAAGATTCGAAACATAGCTGGCATACCTACTAATTTCTAACATATCCAGGGAATTTATATACTACTGCACATACACCAGGCCCAAACTCAATTTGTCTACGATATTGCACATTACCCAAACTTATCTCCCAGTAATGAATAAGTTTAGACCATCCATACAATTACCATTATCCAATAAAACATCCAATGAGCCTAGGTTGAGTTCCTTACACCAAATGTTCTCGGCATTATTGACATCGACATAGCAATAAATTCCTGTCACCCGAGCTGACGACACACGTGTGTTGATCTGCTAACTCCCTCAACTCCTCTGCTAACTCCTCTGCTAACTCCATCCCTCGCGAGTTCCTGCACAGCACGAACCGCAGCCTTCGCCGTACCACCAGCCGCCGTACCACCAGCCGTACCACGCCGTACCACGCCGTACCACGCCGTACCACCAGCCGTACCACGCCGTACCACGCCGTACCACCAGCCGTACCACGCCGTACCACGCCGTACCACACCGTACCACGCTGTACCACGCCGTACCACACCGTACCACACCGTACCACGCTGTACCATGCCGTACCACGCCGTACCACGCCGTACCACGCCGTACCACGCCGTACCACGCCGTACCACGCCGTACCACGCCGTACCACGCCGTACCACGCCGTACCACGCCGTACCACGCCGTACCACGCCGTACCACGCCGTACCACGCCGTACCACGCCGTACCACGCCGTACCACGCCGTACCACGCCGTACCACGCCGTACCACGCCGTACCACGCCGTACCACGCCGTACCACGCCGTACCACGCCGTACCACGCCGTACCACGCCGTACTACGCCGTACTACGCCGTACTACGCCGTACTACGCCGTACCACGCCGTACCACCAGCCGTACCACGCCGTACCACACGCCGTACCACCAGCCGTACCACGCCGTACCACCAGCCGTACCACCAACCGTACCACGCCGTACCACGCCGTACCACGCCGTACCACGCCGTACCACGCCGTACCACCAGCCGTACCACCAGCCGTACCACCAGCCGTACCACCAGCCGTACCACCAGCCGTACCACCAGCCGTACCACGCCGTACCACGCCGTACCACGCCGTACCACGCCGTACCACGCCGTACCACCAGCCGTACCACCAGCCGTACCACCAGCCGATTGGAGTGGCAGGTACACGGCTGAAGCTGAGAAAACGCCGAGAATGCGTCACCAGACACCTAACCCTATTACTGTCGGGATGAAAACAAATACGAATCTGTCGGAGGAGGGGGGGGGGGCTATTCGGTTCCCCTTCGTATCTCGGAAACCGCTGGACCGATTCTCCCTGGGAAAGCGGCATTAGATTGCTTGGAGCATGAACTACATTCCTGTATTCATAAATATGCAAAACATTTTCATGGACGGATACAGGTAGCAAAACAAATGATGAAAACATACATTTTTAGATTCTTGCCCTGGGACGTTATTTGAACGCCATTTTGTCATGCTGTTGGATTTTGTCACCTAATTGTATGCTCTAACATATACTTTTTTTGAAGTTTTGGGAAATTAACCCAATGGCGTCCTCAGGCAATTCCAAAAGGGGTATCTAAAGAAGTCACTATACATTTGTCTTGCCACTTTTATTTCTGTTTTAGATGCTTATAATTATATGTACGAGTACATGCATAAGAATGCAAATTTTGGCAGTTTTTTTTTATTTGTACAGCGGCGTATTCAGGAGGGGAAGGGGAGGGAATTGAGTTTTGCCTTTGTTATCTTTATCTCTGTTTATTGATATATTTTACTATGCAGTGTCACGCCATGGGTCCACAACTCCCCCTAACTGCATACCTGTGACCGCCTATGCCCCAAAATACAATTGTGTTCCATGCAGATGGTATTGCATGAAATTAACCACTGCAAAATAATGTGCAGGGGCACTCAACACATTGCGTGTGAACGGAGTCAAACACATGCCCCCAAAATCCGTCCCTGGAGTTGCCCTTGGGAAACCAAAAATGTAGACAAAAAATATGAAACTTGTGCAAGGAATTGCTAAAACAGGTCACCAGGTTTCAAGTTGATATCTTTTGCTATGTAGTTACACGTCGTGGTTCCACAACTCCCCCTAATTTCATCCCTGGAGGCGCCCATAACATTGGGCCATGCGCTTGTTTCCCACCCCTGGAACCGCCTATGCCACAAAATACAATTGTGATCCATGCAGATGAAGTTACACGAGATAGTCCACCGCGAAATAACGTTTTGAGTTACTAAACGCCATGTGTGTATACACTTGCCCCCCAAAACCCGTTCCTGGAGTCGCTTGTGAGAAGCCCAAATACAAAACAAAATAACACAAGGTGAACAAAGAACAGCTAAGAAGGTTCACTGAGTTCAAAATTCTTATCTTTCAGATTTCGATGAAATACCGGTGACCTAAAATGCCTCCCAAAATACGTCCCTGAAGGCGCCCATGCATGACAAATAATTCAGCATGTCTATAAATGGCAGTAAGGAAAGGTGTGAAAGTCGTAGGCTCGTATCTACAACGAATAGAGAATGGGAACTGATCCCATTTGAAAGCTGAGTCACGCTAAAAACCCAAACATACCCCCAAAAACCAAGCCTGGGTCGCCCCTGGTGAGCAGAAAATTTTGGAAATTTTCCGAAATGTGCCCAATGAATATTTAGGAAAAGTCAAAAAGTTTGATGGCCGTATCTTTACTCGTTTGGGGACAGGAGCGGGAAAACCGTAACAGGGGGGGGGGGTCGTTTTAGCCCCACCCCCCACCCCCGACACTAATAGGGTTAAAGGATTTCCAAGGGGAGACGATCTACTTTCAGATATTGAACATGTTTGCCTTGCTTCTGCCTGGAAGCTGGTTTGCTATTCATTGGTTCATCTCCGGTCAATAGGTATCGTCAGCAGTCGAAACTGACCTTTTGCAGTTTGAAAGAAAACGGCATCTTGACCACACAGTGAATTGTGATGTTTTACACCTTTAATTCACTGCAATTCAATTCACGGAGACATTCTAACCACACCATGGATTGTGGCACAAAATATCTACATTCGTTCCTAATGTACTAGAATAGTAATTGTCCTAGTACTAACGGGCTTTAACCCTATTTGTAACAGGGGGGGGGGGCGGATTCCGCCCCCCCCCCTCATGTTTTTCGCAGATATCTCCAGAACGGCTGGGAGCAGGCCCATGGAATTTTGGGACTTTTCATAGAATTGAACTCCGCATTTGGAGTCAAAATTTTGAGTTCTTAAATTGAACAGAGGCGGTTCCAGGGCACAGTTTTGGGTGGGTTCGGAGGCGACATTTGGCGAAAATACGGAAATGCGATCTTCACGGTTTCTTCCTAACTGCATCAAGTATGAAGGAGTTACATCGGCTTACCGTGATTGCAACAAGTGCAAATTAGATGATGTTAATGAAATATCATACAAAATTGCATGGCAGAGGCGGTTTCAGGGGCTTGAAAAGGGGGGGGGGGTTCCAGGAAGTATTCAATGCTTGGCGGGAAGCCAATAGAGCAATGTAAGGGGCATTTATAGCTATCAAGATGTAAAAGATAGCTTCTGCTTCCATTATTTGCATAATTTATTACATATAGAGTTTCAGGGGCGTGTTCAGGAACATGAAAAGGGGGTAACTGGCATGGTGATGACGATATGCCAGCGATAACGGCGCAATATACGTTTAGCTTATAATAATATATGCACATATGAGACCAGAAAAGGGAATAAAGTCATTTTTTTGCAGAGGCACGCTCAGGAATGGAAGAAAGGGGGTCATATTATTGCAAGGAAACTAAGAGGCATGGGCGTACAATGACATAACATACTGCAGTTTTCGGATGAAACACGCAACACAGGCTACTCTACGAACGATTATAAGATAATAGGCGAGTCCAGGTAGGGTAAAAAGGGGGGTAAGCAATGCTAATTGAAGTTGTAAGTGAAATAGTCACTGTTGACTAGTTAGTATCATAATAGCGGATAATATACTTATCAAAAGGTCTTTCACCGCCCTAATTTGGATCCTGGATACGCCTATGATGAAGTACAACATGCAAAAAGGAACTATCTATGATCAGTAACATATTTATAGTGCTGGGTAGCAACTTGTCTGCGGTTAATATTTTTCCCAATTTTACCCCCCTTTTTCACTAACCTGGTACCGCCTATGGCAAAAAATATGATTTATAACTGTTTTTTCTAATGTCTCAATCACATACCATTTCATTTATCAAAAAAACAACATCAAAAAATGGTTTTATTACGCATTTACTTCACCCCCATATTGAGTGACCTGCACACGCCTATGATTTTTGAATTTTCTTCAAACGTCACCGTCATATATCAATTTCAGATTCAATGTCTATCGCTTCCTATTAGTTGTGTTAAAATCGGTCGATATACATGAAAGCTATGTTGGATCAAAAAATCACACTAAAATTGGTAGTTTTTGCCCCCCTGTTGCCCCCTATCCCAAATTTATATTTTTTTTTATTATTTATAAATGTAGATCGTGTTGAGGGGAACCAAACGCCGTTTCATTTTTGAAATCGGACGGGTAGATCTCGAGATCTCCGGGGGGGGGGGGGCGGAATCTGCCCCCCCCCCCCCTGTTACAAATAGGGGTAGCCAAGAGCCTGTTACAAATAGAGTTAAGATATACTTCATGGAGAATATTTCGTTTCTGGATTAAGAACTGAAAAATACTCCTATTTCTCTCATATTTGTAGCGTTCGCATATTTTTTTTATAGCATCTCAATTAGCACACTTTTGGAGATTTATCCCTTCAGGGAATAATATCATGGCATTGTATGGATTTGTATACTTATGGGTTTTTACTGTTGGCCTTGCCTCAACAGCTTATAATGTGGTCGTGCTGCAGGCTGTAAAATAGAGGTTGTTGTAAGAACTGTGTTTTGGAAAGCATAAGGTGACAGTCACACTTGACAATTTTGTAACCTAGTTGTCCTTGTTGAAGACTTAAGGCCGAAAGCCTAGTTTACGTTGGCAGTTCCAGCTCAGGATGCAGAAGTTCGTTGGCGCTGTTGATATCAAGCTTGTGTATTATGCAGACTGGTACAAGGGCGGATCCAGCCGGCTGTTTGGGGGGGGGGGGCAAACCGGTTTTTAGCGGACCTTACCTACCCCCAATTTCGAATTTCTTCCCGGATTTGGGCCACTTTATTTTGCAACCACACGATTTCGATTTTTTTCCCCATTTTTTTTTTTAGGTTTTCGACCTTTTGGGATATCGAAAAAGGAAAGATGTCAGCTTGCAGTTTGTATTGTTCCGACATTGCCTTACACTGAGAAAAACTATGTCAATTGTCAGCTGTACCCAGGGGCGTCGCCGATAATTTTTGAGTGGGGGGGTCGGCTGAAATGACGACAAAAAATGTACCCCAATTTGTTATGCGTGTATTTAAGCCTTTGCAACATTTCTAATGTGGATTTGCATGTTATAGTAGGTACTTGTTATATAGCGCCGCGAAGCGGCGCGATTTTTTTTTTGCTCGGGTTTGCCTGATAAAACCCAGAAACATAGGCATTTTTAGCTTCTTAGCCTTGTAGAGGATAATAAGCTAAAAATGTTATTCATTCAATTCAGCGTTACGACGAAACGAAGACGATGACGATGGCTTCGTTATGACGATGGCCACCGATGTGACGCCGCGAAGCGGCGTGAACATGTTAATTTTAGGTCGTGGAAAACGCATTTTTAATATTGGAACCAGACCGTGAGTGGAGCCAAGCCTCAGGTAACCCCTTTTCCTGGCTGCACATCTCGGTATGATGCAAAATGTTGAAATGAAGGTAGTTTTTCATATACATTAGCCTCGGATAGTAAATCACGATGGCCGGTGGCAGTCTGCGCTCAATAGTTTATATGATAATAATAACTGTAGTCTGTATACATACCTATGTACCGAACTGTAACAAACAACTGGTAACGGTGCAAATGGTTTCGAAGTAGAAGAGGCAGACCGACATTTCCGCGCATAAATGGTCCCTGTGGATCTGGAGGAGCCTGGGGGAGATGGCTTGGGGAGATAGTCCTGGCCTGGTCCCCACTATTAGCTCTTCGGGCCAACGAGTTGGGCACCGCTGGAACAGCTTCCGGTTGCCGAAGTCCGCGTCTTTGCGTTCGCGTCGCCTTTTTCGGAACTCGGCAGACAAGCTAAACATGTAGCCCGCTTTAAAGGTAATATTTTATGAAGAGAGTTGGCCCTGGGGCCAGCAATTACCGCCAAGGAGAGCCTCTGCAAGACACTTAATGGAATTAATTTTCCAAATTTGTATATGCAATTGCGAAACTTGTGTCATGCCGCGAAATTTGTCAGTTTTTGACTGTGGCTAGCTTGATTTTGACTGCTGCAATTTTGGGATGCCCAGTACCGTTCTAAAAACGCAAATATAGCATGCATTATATTTCACGTCTTGGGGGGGGGGCAAAACATAGTTTGCCCCCCCCCCCCCTTAAAGGAAATAGTTCACCTTCGGGAAATTTTTCAGAACACGATTTTATTATATTTTTTAATACAGTTTTTTTTTCTCTCAAAAATGGTCCTACATCGCGCCAATTCAGGACCGAAGGTCGTAAATTATTAATGTTATGGTGTGCATTATTGGTCTGCGCATGCTCCATGGCAGTACTGGCACTTTCAGACGGTACGGTACATCATATATGCGCCGTATTCCTTCGCCAAAAAGTCAAATATCTTCGGCTGGAGTCTTCAGCCAATGAAAGTTCCAGATAAGGATTTCTCAACACGGGCTACAAAACTGCTATTTCAGTTCAAAACCCATGTTGAAGGTGAACTATTTCCTTTAAACAGGCTTGGGGGGAGGCCATGGCCCCGTTCGCCCCCCCCCCCCCCCCCCCTGGATCCGCCTTTGCCTCTGCCTGCATACGCATCTAACTAGAAAATGATACCATGGGAACTGTTCATAATCCAGTTAATACACTACCAACAAAGACCAACAAGCATAAAGTACAATGCAGAGAAACTTAACACTAACAACGCACTTACGCCCCTCCAACACACGTACCAACGCAACACGCACTTACGCCAACGCAGTTTGAATGCACTTGAACGCATGCAGTTTCTGCTTGCGAATCAAGATGGCTGCCGCGTGTGCCGAATTCAGAGGGTAGTTAATGGCCTGGTAAAAGGGTGAGCCCCCTGGTAAGCACCCTAGTAGACAGCTTGTCGCGCGTGTGCCGAATGCAGGGGGTAGTTCAAGGCCTGGTTCAAGGGCGAGCCCCCTGGTAGGCACTCTAGTAGGCAGATCATACTAGTGTCTCTACCATAGGTGAGACCCTGGTACTGAATACTACCATTAGTACCAGGCCCTGAAGGGTGGTAGAAGGGCTTTACTAGGGGGGCTGGTAAGACCCAAGGTCCTATAAGAAGGTAGCGTCACCAGGAGATTTGTTTAAATTCTGCACCGACCGCTGTGTGACGTCACAGGGCGTCTCTTCGCCCGCGTCCCGCTTGTGGAGCCAAGTATCGGTCAGCCGCCAAATCTAGTTCGTGGGATGTAATTTGATGTGGTACATCCGTACTTCAACACACTGTCATCATTCGATATCTGTGATACATTTTTTTACGAATCATCAAGCTACGGTTCATTTAATCAGCTGTCCATATTCCGACACAAGAAGAGCGAATATGTATTTTGCAACACTGCTCAAGGTGGCCAGCACGTCTCACATAGTTTCCCGACGGGTTGTGACACCCCTCCGAGTGCCATGACAGACTGGGATCCTTCTCAGACAGACGGGGTGTGTTTAGTTACGGTAAACAGAGCTTGTGTCAAGACAGCAGCAGTCAGCAGCAGGACAGAGTGCGGCTCTCCCTCCGCCCTCAGTGGCACACAGCGGCAGACAGTCACACACATAGGCAGACAGCCACGCACAGAGGCAGACAGTCACGCAGTGGCACAAAGCAGTAGACGGAGGCAGTTCAGAGTGCCGCTCTCGCCCCCCACCCCACCCGACAGCGGCACACATCGGCACAAAGCAACATACTGTGGCACACACGGCACGGCATTGTCGTTCTCGCCCCCCTACCTCGATGCGAACAGCGGCAGACCAGACAGGCGAGAGTCCCAATCTCGCCACATCCTTCGGCGGCGGACAGCGACATGCCAGAATACAACTCTCGTTCGTTCGTTCGTTACTCCCTCCGGCTCGCATCCCGGGTGTAGCCATTGCGGCTCAGTTGGGCGCGGAATCCGGCGGGCAAGGCCGCCACCACACCGTCATCGCACAGGGTAGTCGGGTCCGGGTGGATGACGCTCAGGTGCCGGAGGCGAGCTCTGACCAGGGCGGGGCACCGCTGCAGCACGTGCCGCGGTGTGTCAGCCTCTTCTCTGCATAGCCGGCACAGGGCGGCGGGACATCCCTCGGCGCTGCACTGCCCTCAGCCGAGCGTAGGTCGGCGGCCGATCCGGTGGAGGTACTGCTCCGAGCCGCTCGTGCCCGGCTCGGAGCTGCCGGATGTCCACCGTAGCGAGACGGTCGCCGTCGCCGACCGGGCCCCGCTGGCGGGTTTCATAAAGACATAAAGACATAAAAGAAAAGTGCAACAAAGAGCCTCTTGGGCCCATCCGAGGTTGCACCCCACCCCACCCCCCCCCCCCTCCACCAGTCTCGCCATTTCAAATCACCTTACTCTACCTGCATAAAAGAAGGCTAATCCCACGAGTATTTATGAACTAATCCCTTCTCTGTAAAGTATTTATCTAATCTAATTTTGAAGGAAGCAAGTGCCACTGCATCAGCGACATCCCCTGGTAGCATATTCCAATGTCCTACAACCCTTCTACTGAAAAATGACTGTCGTAGCCTAGTCCTACTTTGTTTCATAATGAGTTTATGCTGATGACCTCTACCTCGATTTTCCCTATTGAACTCAAACATACCCTTTAAATATCCAGAATGCTGACTATTTACAAATTTGAAGACTTCAATTAGATCTCCTCTTAGCCTTCTATATCTAAGTGAAAACATACCCAATTTCTTTAATCTATCTTCATAAGGTAAACTACCAAGACAATTAACCATTTTTGTTGCCCTTTTTTGAACTCTTTCTAACAACCAGCAATCTTTCTCATATGTTTGAGACCAGGCTTGTACACAATACTCCAAATGTGGTCTAACGTATGCACAATACAGTTTTGTTATTACCTTTTCACTCTTGTAGGAAACATTTCTGTTAATGGCCCCTAGCATTCTAAGTGCCTTTTTCCTAGCTTCTACAACCTGGTCTGACGCTGATAGTCTATTGTTTACCACGACACCTAAATCTCTTTCCTTTTCAATCTGCTCCATTTTCTGCCCACCCATTTCATACCTATGTTTACTGCTAACCCGTCCAGCGTGCATAATCTTACATTTACTCAAATTGAATTTCATCTGCCATGCTTCAGACCACTCAACTAGCTTGTCCAGATCTGATTGAAAAACATCCTGATCATGTTTTCCTCTAATAATCCTGACAACTTTTAGATCGTCTGCAAATTTCAAGACTTTGCTGTCTATACTGTTCTCAATTGCATTCACAAATATTATAAAAAGCAATGGGCCCAGGACTGAGCCCTGTGGAACCCCACTGAGAACCTCCTTCCATTGTGATTGACACCCATTCAATATAACCCTTTGCTGGCGTCCTGAAAGCCACGTTTCTATCCAATCCAGAATCTTGCCCCTGATCCCATGAATTTTAAGTTGCAACCCCAGTCTTGTATGGTGGACTTTGTCAAATGCTTTACTGAAATCAAGAAAAGCTACATCTAGCTGTTTACCCTGATCAAAGCTATCTGTTGCAACATACAAAAACTCCAGAAGATTAGTTAAACAAGAACGGCCCTTCCTAAAGCCATGCTGTGTATCCTTGATGAGTTCATTTTGCTCCAAGAATTCAACAATCTTATCTTTGATGATTGATTCAAGCACCTTGCAGACTAATGAGGTCAGACTAACCGGTCTATAGTTTTCCTCTTTACTTCTATCTCCCTTTTTATGAATAGGAACAACATTTGCTCTTTTCCAATCAAGTGGAATTTTACTATCTGCGAGTGATTTAGAAAATATTATGGCTAATGGAACCGACAACTCCCTTTCAGATTCTCTTAAAAGTCTAGCATGGATTTCATCAGGTCCTTCTGCCTTGTTAGGCATTACTTTCTTTAGATATTCTAGAACAAGTTCACTACTTATGCCACCTAGCTCTCCTATAGTCTCCTCTGTCTCTGGCTCAGGCTGAAGTGCTGCAATACTACTCTGGTCCTCGATAGTAAAGACAGATTGAAACTGATCATTAAGCACTTCAACCATTTCACTGTCCTTGCTAACTAACACATCATCTACCTTAAATGGACCTATATTTTTGGAAACTGTACTGAACTTATACAAACTGAAGAACTTCTTACTATCTGCATTACAATGTCTAGCTAAATCAAGTTCCTTTGCCCTTTTAGCTGCTCTGACCTTTTTCTTAACTGAATTTCTTGCATTCTGGTAGGCCTTCTGATTTATATCTAGTGAAGATCCCTTCAAAATGCCAAATGCACTTCTTTTAGCTTGTATAGCACTCCTTACTTCTGGGGTAAGCCAAACTGGTTTGCCCTTGGTTCTGTTACGTTTGTGCCTGAGGGGTATATGCCGATTCTGAATTTGGCTTAATCTAGCTTTGAAAACATTCCAGGCCTCACATGCATCTAAACCTGCCAACTCAACGTTCCATTTTATCTGTGCGAGGTCATTTCTAATACCATCAAAATCAGCCCAGCTGAAGTTTGGAACCATAATAAGGTTATCTTTGGGCCTCATTTCTGATGAGATATTGAATTTAACCATATTGTGATCACTGGTTCCTAGACCTTCACAAATACTTATGTCACTAACTAGATCACTGTTGTCTGAGAATACAAGGTCTAGAATGGAGCAATGTCTGGTTGGCTCTGTTACAAACTGATGCATGAAAAGCTCCTCTTCGAAGATTTGCCTATACAACCTACACTCATTTGTTTCCTCTGCTATACTTTCGTATCCTCTTAAGTTAAAATCTCCCATAATAAGACACTGAGCCCGAAAGTTCCTACGTATTTCCTCACAAATATCTTGGTCTGTTTCAGCTTGGGAGTTCCTTGGAAGATTCCCTGGTCTGTAAAATGCACCTATCCTCAACCTTCCTCTGTTTCCTGTACCAATTTTAATGTCAAGCCAGATTGATTATACTTCTTTTACTTTACTAGAATCATCAACTCTAGTAGTGCAGTACAGGCTATTTACATATACAAACACTCCGCCCCCCTGCCGTGTTTCTCTGCAGTATGAGAACATGTTATACCCTTGTAACTCGAAATCCTGTAGCCTATCCCTATTATACCTCTCACTAACCCATGTCTCGGTTACACAAATGATATCAGGCTTTTCAAGGGCAACATAACACTCAAACTCATCAAATTTAGACCTAATACTTTGGGCATTCAGCAACACACATGTGATCTTATACTTTGAGCTGACTCTACTAATTCTGAGGGAATTATGATCTACTGTCCTATTCTGACATGAACTTCTACCAATGCTTACTTCCTGATGCCCTAGTACTAGCGTCCCCGAACACACCCCCCCCCCCCCCCTCCTACCTAGTTTCCCTGAATGACACTTCTGTAGGCATCTCCCAAAGCCCTTGCCCCCTCATCCGATAAGTGAAGCCCATCCTTCATATAGTACCTACGCCACTCATAGAACTGATCCCATAAGTCTACATAACTAAGCCCCATAGCTGAACATAAGTTCTGAACTGAGCTGTTCACAGACAGAGCTCTCGAGTACCACTCCTCACTGGCTCCACAGCGAGGGAGGATGCCAGTCACAATGACTGGTTTACTGGACTCCTTCAACCTCTGCAGCAGGCTCCGGTACTCCGCTACAATTCTCACATATAGTAGCGGAGTATATTCGGAGTATATTCGGAGCGGAGTATATTCATGATCCGTGTACCGCCCGTCAGGCCATGATCGCTGCCAGGTGGAGGTGGCGGATCGGGAGACAGCCTTCTGGGTGGTGGCGACGTCGATGGGCGTGTATGGTTGGAGGAGGGCGCTGGCCTCCTTTGCGAAGACGTCCGCTCACTCTCGCCAGCGGCGGCGGCCGGGCTACGGAAGGAAGGCTACGGAAGGAAGGGGCGGCGGAAGACGACGCCATGGCAGCGACAGGGCAGCGGCAGGGCGGCGGAAGAAGACGCTAGGACAGCGGTCTGTATGCGGTCGCGCAGCGGCCGTTTAGCGACAGATGGTGACAGGTCAGCAATGACTTGGAGCTCCGCCAGATCACTCGGAGCTCCGGCTGTGCTGGCGAACCTGGTTCGCTGCTCTTTCCTGTGCCTTGATCTCAGCGCGAGCGGCATTCAACTACCTGAGCCGCAGGTGGAGGCGACACTGCCACCCGAGTCCGGCACGCCTCCACTGTCACCAGAGTCCGGCACGCGCCACTGCCACCAGAGTCCGGCACGCCTCCACTGCCTCCAGAGTCCGGCACGCCTCCACTGCCGACGGAGTCCAGCACGCCTCCACTGGCACCAGAGTCCGGTACGCCTCCACTGCCACCAGAGTCCGGCACGCCTCCACTGCCGACGGAGTCCAGCACGCCTCCACTGCCTACGGAGTCCAGCACGCCTCCACTGCCACCTGAGTCCGGCCACGACTCCACTGCCACCAGAGACCGGCGTGACTCCACTGCCACCAGTCCGGCACGCCTCCACTGCCGCCAGAGTCCGGCACGCCTCCACTGACACCAGAGTCCGGCACGCCTCCACTGTCGACAGAGTCCAGCACGCCTCCACTGACGCCAGAGTACGGCACGCCTCCACTGAGTTGTCTGTCTTCCTGTAGATATGCAACACATTGGTAAATAAATGCAGGGATGTAGCTATATGCACTAATTTAAATATGGTGTGACAAAACATATCACCTTTCTTTGACACCTCCAATTATAGGCTATTAAACTGCATCCAATTTGTATTGTGTGTGACACACAAGCAAATATTTATTGAATTGACAAACACCAATCTCTTCCAAGACAATCAATACATATTAAATACTATGTCAAAATTCATGTTAACCCGAGCCCTACTGGAGGTTTTTCACCTTCGCCCTACGGGGGTCCTAAAAAGACCCCCGTTAACTTCCAAACCAAGCAACATAAAGCAACGCGGTAAGAACCAACATGTTGCCTGTCATGTTTGGAATCTAACGGTATGAATTTTTAGGTTTCGGGTCAACGAGTGACCTTCCAGGTCGAGTGAATGACCTCGATCGACCACGTCCAGAACAGCGATTTTGCTGTCAGAAAACCTCAAAATTAAAAATTGGTAAATGTAAATAAAAATGAATGTTCCTAGACCAGTTTTGTCTCAGAAATACAGAAAAGATAATAATTTGTTCGTATCTGGTAAAAAAAAAGTCCAAAAAGTTATTAAAAAAATGATGTCATGAGTTTCTTACACTTATGGAGCCATCACTCAGCCAAAAATATAAATATTGCTTTGAAATTTGGTTTGGGTATTGTTCATACTCAGTTCTCTCACATATATTCCGGTTTTTCTAACATCTTTGAAAATTTTGATTTGTGGTGACTTGAAGACAAAAATCGTTTATTTTTTATTTTAGGGGTCAAAACACCCAAAAAAATCGAAAATCCGAGACTGCCATTTTAAAGAGAATTACATTTTACATCTTTGGTGAATTGCGTTTGCAATTTGCTTCAAAACTTTGTTTTCTACGATTTTTCAAATATTTATCGTTTTTCCACCAACATGACGTCATCAAAGCATGATTATCTCCCAATCTTCTTAAAGGGAGTGTGCCTACTCACATCGCTTAGTTGGGGTTATTGACACTGGTCTATAGAACACAATTTTCTGAATTGAACCAAGACTTCATTTCTCCAGATTCACCCTAGTTGCTGAGATATTCAAAGACTCCAGGAATTTGCTTGGGAGCAAAAAGTTATCGGGTAGACTCCAGAGGGCTTCCGCTACTAGAAGCACTGCAACTATCGATTAAACTGCTAGCATATTGTTAGCGCCGGCCAATAGCAATTCAACAAAACAGCTCGTGCACGCTGATAGCAGCAGCCGAACAGAAACTGGACGGCCATCATGTTTTCCGATGATGGCCGATGGCCATTTTTTGAAGAAGATATCAATTTAGAGCTACGAAACTTGCACATAATAAAGTTCACAGTGGCAAGAACGTGCTGTGCAAAACTCGTCTTTCTATCTTGCATGATGTGACCGTAATTGTATTGTCTTATGTGCGCCGTTTTAAATAACATCACCATAGTGGCGATCGTTTTATAGATATTGAAACAAAAATAAACAAAAAACAATATAAGTGAAAGTTCAACTAAAGGGGCTCCAGATGTGAATTTCATCATATACAACAATCAAACCAACAGCTACTTACCGTATGCAAAATATTTTTGACATTCCAAAACAGTAGGCACACTCCCTTTAACCAATTTCAATTAAATTTTTACAGCATACGTATAATTGTTGTAAATTCAGCTACTGAAAATGTCAGCAAGATGCGCCGCATGTGTAAAAAGTTATTCAAGAAAACCTCAGGGGGGGGGGGGGGGGCAGTCAGCCCCCCTAGGGCGAGGGTTAAGATATGCATCAGAACCACATAGATATGCACCAGACAATCAGCTCATCCAGACAATCAGCTCAATCTTTCAATTATATAACTAAATTTGACATTATGATCCTAGCATTCTGCTGCCTTGGTGCTAAGTGATAGATGGTACACAGGAAACATTGAAAAGCTTACAAGTACTAACTGTACATTAATTAATGCAAATGTCAATAAAAAGTAGTGTGTAAAATAAGCATGACAAACAATGGTAAAGGTACCTTATACATGCAGGCAATAATTCACCAAGTACCCAAGCAAGTAATTAAAAGAATGGAAGATGCAAACTATTTTACTGATGCTGATGCCACAAGTGTAATACCTTGAGATGGATGCTGGAAGATTTTTTAGAAGGGATTGCATCAATTCTGAGCTTCGGTTTGGTGTCAGGAACGAAAGTTATCTTTACTATATGATGCATCATAATCTTCCTCCACAAAGTGCTCAGAGCAGACAGAAGAATTTTCGCCATAAAACAGGTCTGCCCTGGCACACTTGTGCACCCATGCTGCCCAGATCATCTTCTCTTTAGGAAAGCGAAAGAAAGCGAGATCTATTTCCTTGTGCTTATGCTTCTTGCCAGCGCACGATCCATAGGTTGACATAGGACAATGTGACGGCATGTTTAACTTGTGGACTGTGGTGTAATCTGAAAAGGGACACAAAAATGCATCCACAATTACAATTTAGATACACTAGACACAACCATAATTCTCAATATCTTAAGGGTAAACAACCTACTATCAAGTATCCATTCAAGGGTTTCCACTGTCCATCCATCACAGCTAGTAACCTACCTACCTATTGTCTTCATAAGACTGGGAAACCAATCTGGTAGATACCTATAGATTGTACAGAAATTGAACAGAAAGCATTGTCCAGGTATTATGTATATAAACCAGTGAGTGGCGAGTGCATCCTGTGAAAAGTTAAAGTATGGTCAAACATTAAGATAAGTAGAACCATGGTGAGAAATGTACCAATCTCTTTCACATCCTCATCCACATCACATTAGACTTCGGTTCGGGAGGCACCTAGGCTAGTTTCGTCACAAGGCACCATCGAGCCAGGATCGTTAAATTACTGTTGAATCATTCCTATCAGATATAAGTAACTTTTAGGATCACATTAAAAAAACAGCACCTAAATAAAGCCTCGCCGAAAGTCCTAGCCAAACCCTACCCAGATTACCACAAATCTTATGAATGGCCGCCGTTTTGTTTACATTTTGAGGCTCCCGGCGCTCGGTCCAAGTGACGCCCAGTGACGTCACTCAAAGGTCGCGGCTATCAAATCGGGCTTCCCTGTGGCCCACAACACAGGTGAAACCCCCTGGTAAGACCCATAGTATCTTTTTCTTTGGTTTGGTTTCATTTGTGGACCAAGCACTACATTTTCTTGGAACCAAGGCAATAATTGGAACTCTCACACTGTTCCGAGGGGTATTGGGGGCCGGGTCGACTTTTCAGAGGCCTGTCGAAGGATTTGAACCCTGGTCCCTGGCAAAGGAAACAAACTTATCCTTCCACTGTGCCGATTGCCACCAAATAGCACTTGTTCATTGTCTAGACACTGGTCAGAATCGTCTTTTCTGCGCCGAAACTGAAGCGATATTTGCAATAAAATTATTATCTAAGTTTTATTTACTTATTTTATCGCTCTCGTTATTACATTTGCGTGCATTTAAGATTTTTGCCTTCATTTACTTCACCGATATCGTTTTTTTATATACAGCCGATGACAAATAGGTCCCCCCCAGTGACGCGATTTTTCCTCGACTGGGGGGGGGGGGGGCTGGCGGCTTCACTGGGAGGGGGGGGGGGGGCGCAGCCGCCCCCAGTTAACATTTTAGAAGAGGCCCTGCCTATCACGGTGTAAATGGCCGGCTGCGGCCGCAAGCTTGGACTGTCACCTATTGGGAATGTTTGTAAGCTCTAGTTTCCTCACTAGAGTTTCACTGTCGGCGTTACGTTGGGATAGCACTTACATACATACAAGAAGTAACACTGGGTATCTGGATACTGGCAGGGGCTCGGGAACAGGGGGGGGGGGGCAGCGGGGCCGCCCCCCCCCCCCCACATCTGGACCGGGGGGGGGGGGGCGCCCCCGAACTTTGGCGAGCAGAAGTTTCCCTAAAAATGAGCTCTTTCAATTTTCTTCACAAGTTATATAAAATATGAAAGCCTCCTTATGTCACTTACATTTTTTTTTCTCGTTTTCTTTTATAGCATGTCAAATGTATTATTATTATATAGCTTTGCCTTTATAGCTGTATCGTATGCCTTTCTTTTCCTTCCTTTTCCTTTTTCCATTAAATGTTCTATGAGATATAATGGCAAATTTTGGTAGCAGTATATTTGGTGGCAGTTGTCTGCTTGGCGTGCCGTCGTTCAAATGACGCACTGACGCAGTGGCTGATCTACGGTTGGGCAAAATAGGCAATTGCCCCCCCCCCCCAAATCCGCCTGAAATGGGCGCAAAATTGGCATATTTCCTGATATAGAAGCAAATCTAAGCAACTTTTACTGAGGAAAGTTTGCTTTAAATCAGCTCGCAACGCATAAGCAAGCGAAATCCGATGAGTTTCCAGAATTATGTGAGACTTTTTGGAATTGTGCCGCCCCCCCCCCCCAAACTCCCGTTCTGGATCCGCTGCTGCACTGACGGCGATAAACATCTGCTGCATTTGGTTTATAAGTTTATCCCACGTCATCGTTACGGATGTGGTCAAACTGGCGTGCGGCCCTCTAGCTGTCCTCGCTGTCTCTGCCGACGGGGCGGCAATTGCAAGCAAGAGTTATCGTAAATGTCGTAGGTTACCGTGATACGGCGATGAAGCCGTCGGTACAGCCCACACTGGTGGGGTTCTTCAAGAAAAAAACGTCAGGCGTCAGGTACGAGTATTTTATCAGACGACAGGTGGGTTTACAAAGGCATGCGGTTCATAGTAGGAAACGGGGGGTGGCATGACCCCCACTTTTTCATAATTTTTAATTTTTATGTTAACCCGCTGCGTGCCGGGCCCTCGGCATACCCGTTTATACATCCCCCTAAGATTTTCCGGGGATAGCGAAAAACGGCGGCGCGCCGTTTTTTCCGTTTCAAAAACGTCACACGGCGTACAGCGCCGCCGTATAAAAAACGGCGTATGGCGCACAGCGCCGCCGTTTTAGCCGCCGTTTTTGGCACACCATAGGCCTGTTCACGGGGTCTGCGGCCGCCGCGGCTCCCGCGGCCAGGAGGCGGAGCTTAATTTGAACAACTTTGAACACTTCTGCGGCCGCTGATGGCGTCCGATAAATGGCACGTGTAGCGTCCGCAACGAATAGGCAATTTCATGAAAACCTTCAATGTTTTTCAAAACCACTCAACTACATGAATATCTACGAGTCACTACGAGTTGACATTTTTGGTCAAACAACCGCCAGTGAGCTGTGATATCAACAAAACAGCGCGCAACCTTTGTCAGACGCGCGCCATTTATGTCGAAGTTCTCTTGCGGCTGCTCCCGAGCAACCGCAGGAGCCGCAGAACGGAGAGTCTCTCCTCCCGGATCTGCTCTTTCGTGCTTGGCTGACGATTAAGCTCCGCCCTTTTGGCCGCGGGAGCCGCGGCGGCCGCAGACCCCGTGAACAGGCCTCTGTTCCGGCATCAATTACCCACAGTGTGTGCAATTCTTGACCACGGGTCATCTCAGGTCAGGTCACGTGACCACACTTCCAAATAAGTTTGTGGTCGTACCACAGCCACGTTTTTGGCCGATCGGTTTCAAACTGACAGGATTTCATAAGGTCATAGGTACCTACAATACGAATATTTCAGATGTTGAATATCGGTGACCAAAGGTCGCCGGTGGGGACAATTTCGTGACCTCCCATTATAAGTCAATGGCGAAATATTAAAATGTTTCCTATTCCGAGGATATGCATGATATCAGTCCAGTTCCTTCTAGATCATGTTATTATAGGCTATTATTGATGATCCAG
Organism: Chirona hameri; assembly: GCA_036785665.1. Taxonomy (NCBI): domain Eukaryota; kingdom Metazoa; phylum Arthropoda; class Thecostraca; order Balanomorpha; family Balanidae; genus Chirona; species Chirona hameri. The sequence goes on along the minus strand of JAXIVJ010006742.1, from coordinate 9,872 downwards.
GTTCAATTTTTGTTCAGTGACTCCTACAGGGTCAGCCGAGGTCAGCTGAGGTCACACACACTTTTTGTGTCAATAACTCTCGATAGAATACAGATAAAGAAGTGTAACCGGCATAAATGTGTTTGTCTCGTCGAGACACGTCTCCGAATATGCAACATGACCTACTTGGGTCGCACTTGACCTTGACCTGAGGTCAAAGTTCTAAGCTGACCTAAACTGGTCCAAATGAATGTGATTCGAAGCGCTTTGACGAAACGAACATGATGTCGTCAAAATCATTGCCGTATCTTTATTAGATAAACAGTTATTTGCGAACCTTTTGCCCAAAAATATTTTTTTTTACATTTGATTACCTCTGGCGCCCAAAATATTAACCTGAGATAACATTTGATGACATGTTATGATTGAATATTTCAACAGCAAATTCTCGACTTTAAGAACTCAAAGGGAGCCAGATCATCGTAGGCACAACTCAAGGTCAATTTTCTTAGGTAGCCCTCACTAGATAACTCGCAAAGACTCGCAAAGAAAATATCTGTAGCACCATCCGATCAAACGCGTCCCCCCTCGTAGTCGCAAGATATTTTCCCCAAAAATATATGGAAATTTCCCAAAATCTCGGCAGTATTCTGTCCCCTGGGCGGCGGCGCAGACGCGGCCGGCGGGGTCGGCGGTGTGGCCGACCTGCGTCTCGCCTCTACTGCTGCCGGCTGAGAGAGGGCACCTCTCCGTCTGCCGGCCGCCTGGTACCCTGGCCTCTGACCTGACGTGGCTCAAAGTCAAACTGTCCGCAACACCGTCCCTCCAGCTACCCCGACAGGTGTCGGCATTTTGCCTCCCGGTCTCCGCGCCGCCTCTATCGACGTCCAAAGTCCAGCCTCGTCTCGATCGACAGCCCCACCGTAAGACGGTCTACAGGTCCGGTGGAGCCTCGCCTGAGCCTCAATAGATGCCGGCACTGTCGGCCACCGACGCGCCGGCGGTCCGACCCAGAGTACGTATATAATCCGGTCCGACCGTTGGCCCGTCACAGCCGGCCGGCGCCGCCGCCGCGGCCGCTCAGTCGAAGGCCAGCCGCCGCCGACTTCACACCGCTCTTGGGACGGCACGCCGGCGAGGCGCCAGACTGCTCCGTCGGGCTCCGACCTCTGACCAGGAAACATAGGGTAGAACTGCTGGTTGATATATGGTGTAAATTTTTGGGAAGACTGCGGACAGATGCGGTGTATATTGGGGAGACTGCGGACAGATGTGGTGTATATCGGGGAGACTGCGGACAGATGTGGTGCATATCGGGGAGACTGCGGACAGATGCGGTGTATATCGGGGAGACTGCGGACAGATGCGGTGTATATTGGGGAGACTGCGGACAGATGTGGTGTATATCGGGGAGACTGCGGACAGATGCGGTGTATATCGGGGAGAATGTGGACATATGCGGTGTATATTGGGGAGACTGCGGACAGATGTGGTGTATATCGGGGAGACTGCGGACAGATGTGGTGTATATCGGGGCAGTGGCGGATCCAGGGGGGGGCGTAGGGGCTGAAGCCCCCTGCCTTAGAAAACGGCGCCATTTTTGTATAGGATTTGCCGGCGCCGAAGGCGCCGTAGCGTTTTCGGGAGGCCGCCAGGGCGCCCTTGCGCCTACCAACAGCATCGTAGCACTCTTGGAAGGCACCCTGGCACCCTCAGAAGACATCTTGCCGCCCTCACAACGCATTATGCCGCCCTCGGAAGGTACATCGCCGCCCTCGGAAGGCATTATGCCGCCCTCAGAAGACACCATGCCGCCCCCGTCACCGAGGAAATATGCCGCCATCAGGCCTGAAGCCCCCTGCCTTAGAAAATCCTGGATCCGCCCCTGTATCGGGGAGACTGCGGACAGATGCAGTGTATATCGGGGAGACTGTGGACAGATGCGGTGTACAGGTTGGGGAAACTGCGGACAGATGCAGTGTATATCGGGGAGACTACGGACAGATGCGGTGTATATCGGGGAGACTGCGGACAGATGCGGTGTATATCGGGGAGAATGTGGACATATGCGGTGTATATCGGGGAGACTGCGAACAGATACAGTGTATATCGGGAAGACTGCGGACAGATGCGGTGTACAGGTTGGGGAAACTGCGGACAGATGCAGTGTATATCGGGGAGACTACGGACAGATGCGGTGTATATCGGGGAGACTGCGGACAGATGCGGTGTATATCGGGGAGAATGTGGACATATGCGGTGTATATCGGAGAGACTGCAGACAGATGCAGTGTATATCGGGGAGACTGGACAGATGCAGTGTATATCGGGGAGACTGCGGACAGATGCGGTGTATATCGGGGAGACTGCGGACAGATGCGGTGTATGTCGGGGAGACTGCGGACAGATGTGGTGTATATTAGGGAGACTGCGGATAGATGCATTGTATATTGGGGAGACTGCGGACGATGGAATGTATATCGGGGAGACTGCGGACAGATGCGGTGTATATCGGGGAGACTGCGGACAGATGCGGTGGATATCGGGGAGACTGCGGACAGATGTGGTGTATATTAGGGAGACTGCGGATAGATGCATTGTATATTGGGGAGACTGCGGACGATGGAATGTATATCGGGGAGACTGCGGACAGATGCAGTTTAAATCAGTGAGACTGCGGACAGATGCGGTGTATATCGGGGAGACTGCGGACAGATGCAGTTTAAATCAGGGAGACTGCGGACAGATACGGTGTATATCGGGGAGACTGTGGACAGATGTGGTGTATATCGGGGAGACTGCGGACAGATGTGGTGTATATCGGGAGACTGCGGACAGATGCAGTGTATGCCTATAAAGAGGAGACAAATTTATCTAGCTGATTTTTACTACCTTTAATTGTGTACTAGGAATAAGTACTAGGGATTTTTGTACTAGGATTTTGTACTAGGCATTTTGTACTAGGAACATAATTTTCTGAATCGAACCATTTCTCCTGATTCACACTAGTTGCTAAGATATTCCACAGACCCCACGAATTCACTGGTAGCAAAAAGCAAAAAAATGTATTGAATAGGTGGAATTATCGTATTGTATTTTGCCTTAGGTGCGTCGTTCACGTGGCATCTACTTCCCTCGAATTACATATACCGTACTGGAGATTGCTTTTATCGATACCGAAACGACAAATCAGCAAAAACAATATAAGTGCAAATTCAACTAAAGGGGCTTCAGGTGTTAATTTCATCAGACTATTATCAGTTGGAGGCTAGTTGGGAGAGGGCAGGTTGTTCGCTTGCCCAACCACATAGCGACCACAATATACAGTCCCCCCGAATATGCACCGCATCTGTCCGCAGTCTCCCCGATATGCACCGCATCTGTCCAAAGTCTCCTGAATATACACTGCATCTGTCCACAGTCTCCCCGATATACACTGCATCTGTCTGCAGTTTCCCCGATGTACACCGCATCTGTCCAGTCTCCCCGATATACATCGCATCTGTCCGCAGTCTCCCGGATATAAACCGCATCTGTCCGCAGTCTCCCCAAAATTTACACCATATATCAACCAGCAATTCTGCCCTATGTTTCCTTGTCAGCGGTCGGAGCCCGACGGAGCGGTCTGGCGCCTCGCTGGCGTGCCGTCCCAGAGAGCGGTGTGAAGTCGGCGGCGGCTGGCCTTCGACTGAGCGGCCGCGGCGGCGGCGGCGGCCGGCTGTGACGTCAGAGGATGCAGGGCGGATCGATTGGAGGGTCGTGCCAACGGGCGGACCGCCGGCGCGTCGGTGGCCGATAGTGCCGGCATCTATTGAGGCTCAAGCGAGGCTCCACCGGACCTGCAGACCGCCTTACGGTGGGGCTGTCGATCGAGACGAGGCTGGACTTTGGACGTCGATAGCGGCGGCGCGGAGACCGGGAGGCAAAATGCCGACACCAGACGGGGTAGCTGGAGGGACGGTGTTGCGGGCAGTTTGACTTTGAGCCACGTCAGGTCAGAGGCCAGGGTACCAGGCGGCCGACAGACGGAGAGGTACCCTCTCTCAGCCGGCAGCAGTAGAGGCGAGACAGCGGTCGGCCTCACCGCCGACCCCGCCGGCCGCGTCTGCGCCGCCGCCCAGAGGACAGAATACTGCCGACATTTTGGGAAATTTCCATATATTTTAGGGGAAAATATCTTTCAACTACGAGGGGGGACGCGTTTGATCGGATGGTGCTACAGGTGTTAAACGGTGTTTGTGAGATTATCTAGTGAGGGCTACCTAAGAAAGTTGACCTTGAGCTGTGACTACGATGCTCTGGCTCCCTTTGAGTGCTTAAAGTGGAAAATTTGCCGTGCTTAAGTATCGCTTCTCGGCCTTTTGGCTAAGATCAAAGTGTAGTATCTGTTCTTATCAGCTTAATATCTGATACGTCCCCTACATGGGGACCAGAATATTAAACTGATTTTTGGACTTTGGCGGGGTTTCTGGAGCTTGCTCCTGCCCTGCCGCGGGTTGGCCTGGCATTGCACTACAGCCAGGATCGGCCCACTTTAAGCACAACTGAGAAAGTATCTTATACCTAACTAAGGACGACACTTCTTAACATACTTAATTTGCTAGAAATAAATATATTCGAAAATAATTCAGGGCGGTAACCATTGTATCTACCTGGACACTTTCAACCGTGCCAGTTGAACACTAGGGGTATTGTGGTTCACGGATTTCAGCGCATCTTTTAAATCAGTATACTGTTGTCATAAAGTATCTTTATGTTACCAGTATCCAGATACCCAGTGCAACTTCTATTATGTATTTAAGTGCTATCCCAACGTAACGCCGACAGTGAAACTCTGGTGAGGAAACTAGAGCTTACAAACGTTCCTAATAGGTGGCAGCACAAGCTTGCGGCCGCAGCTGGGTATTTACGCCGTGATAGACAGGGCCTCCTCTAACATGTTAACTGGGGGCGTCTGCGCTCCCCCCCCCCCCCCTTCTAGTGAAGCCGCCAGCCCCTCCAGTCCAGGCAAAATCGCGTCACTGGGGGGCCTATTTGTCATCGGATGTATATAAAAAACGACATCGGTGGAGTAAATGAAGGCAAACATTTTAAATACACGCAAATATAATAACGAGAGCGATAAAATAAGTAAATAAAACTTAGATAATAATTTTATGGCAAATATCGCCTCGGTTTCGGCGCAGAAAAGACGATTCTGACCAGAGTCTGGACAATGAACAAGTGCTATTTGGTGGCAATCGGCACAGTGGAAGGATAAGTTTGTTTCCTTTGCCATGGACCAGGGTTCAAATCCTTCGACGGGCATCTGAAAAGTCGACCCGGCCCCCAATACCCCTCGGAACAGGGTGAGAGTTCCAATTTTTGCCTTGGTTCCAAGAAAATGTAGTGCTTGGTCCACAAATCAAACCAAACCAAAGAAGTACACTCGTATGTCACGACCAGTTGAGAGCCTGGTGTGGTCCTCAGTCGTTTAGAGGGCCTTGGGCATGGGTCCGGGAACGATTTTAAAGTTGGGGGGGGGGGGGGCGAAACAATTTTTTTTTGCGCAATCTCACTTCTCATCTTGGTGCACCTTTTTTCGCTCTCAAATTTTCCTCATTAGAAAACCGACACGGTTCGAAAGCTCATCAAAAACCACTTTGAAACTATTTTAACATGTTTTGGTTCAGGTCAATATTGAGGTCACCAGAGGTCACCAAAGGTCAGATTTGCCAGTTTTAGGACTTTTCTCCAGAAACCCCCAAATATATCAGGAACTATGATAGCTAGGAACAAACGGAAAGAAGTAATCGAAAGCTGTTGAAATAATAAATCATAAAGTGTCATCACATTTTATCTCAGGTCAATAGTTTAGGCTCCAGAAGTCATCAAATGTCAAAACGGCTATTTTTTGGCAAAACGTCCAGAAATAACTTTTGACCTAATACAGATACGGCAATAATTTTGACGCCATCATGTTTGTCTCGTTAACGCGCTTCGAATCACATTAATTTGGACCAGTTTAGGTCAACTTAGAAATTTGACCTCAGGTCAAGGTCAAGTGGTAACCCAAGTAGGTCATGTTGCATATTGGGAGACGTGTCTCGACGAGACAAAACACATTGATGCAGATTTCACTTCTTTATCTTCATTCTATCGAGAGTTATTGAAACAAAAAGTGTTGTGACCTCTGCTGACCTCGGCTGATCCTGTAGGGGTCACTGAACACAAATTTAACCTGATCATCAATAATAGCCTATGATAAAATGATCAGAAGGAATTGGACTGATATCATGCGTATCCTCGGAAAATAAAACATTTTAATATTTACATTGACTTAAAATGGGAGGTTCACGAAATTATCCCACCGGCGACCTTAGGTCACCGATATACAACATCTTAGATATTCGAATTGTAGGTATCTATGACCTGATGAAATCTTGTAAGTTTGAAACCGATCAGCCCAAAACTGTGGCTGTGGTACGACCGCAAACTTATTTGGAGGTGTTGTCACGTGACCTGACCTGAGATGACCTGTGGTCAAGAATTGCACACAATGTGGATAATGATGCCTGAGCAGGTGTGCCAAAAAAAAGGCGGCTGAAACGGCGGCGCTGTGCGCCGTACGCCGTTTTTGAAACGGCAAAAACGGCGCGCCCGCTGTTTTTTCGCTATCCCCGAAAAACCTTAGGCGTCTAAACGCCCCACCACCCGACACGGACACGGGTTGCCATAGAAAAGCAAAAAATATGTAAAAGTGGGGGTCATGCCACCCCCCCCCCCGTTTCCTACTATGAACCGTATGCCTTTGTAACCAGCCTGTCGTCTGATAAAATGCTTGTACCTGACGCCTGACGTTTGTTTTTCTTGAAAAAGCCACAAGTGTGGGCTGCACCGACGCTTCATCACCAAATCACGGTAAACCTACGACATTTACGATAACTCTTGCTTGCAATTGCCGCCCCGTCGACAGAGACAGAGAGGACAGCTAGAGGGCCGCAGTCAGTTTGACCACATCCGTAACGTTGACGTGGGATAAACTTTTAAACAAAAGCAGCAGATGTGTAGCGATCACGTGCGTCGTGTTGGTTATCGAGAGTTCGAGCGAGGCTTCACGATTGTATTGTCGGCGGAGCGGGCGCGACCTTGCGCGTCGAAGCGCATGGCGAGAAGGACGCAATTTGCACACGACACAATCGGTACCGAACGAATACTAACACTCCCGAACGCGCATACAGAATTACATGAAACGAAATAAGACGAGTAGTGCGCGAAATATGAAGTAAGAAAACGAATGACAGGTAAATAGAATTAGCAATATATAAGTTAGTATCATTAGATAATATGTATTCGTTTGTTCTAGAAGTTATTCTGCACGAACCGGCGGAATGCAGCGCTCGGTTGACAACTGTGGCGCGCTTGAAAGCTATGGAAGGTGAAAGGAAGATACGCGCAAGTTAAATAGTACAAGGACACTTAATAATACAAACATAAGACATCAAGCCGCCGGCGTGACGTCCGCTACACCCACCTCCCCCCCCCCCCCCCAGACACGTCACTGGGCGAACGTGAGTGTTGGAATCTGGCGGGAGGCCGAACGATTGTCCACTCCTCGTTGCACGCAGGCACGGCGGAAGTGGCGGCGGGGGAAGGGGGCGGGGGGAGGGGGCGTGGCGCTGGAGGACGATGGGCGGCAGCAAGCAAACAGCGGGCCGCTGGACAGCAGCCTCTGTGCTGTCGCTGCGGGGTCCGGCAGTTGCGGCGGGCGGCGGGTCCGGCGTCGACGTCATGAACGCCGGTTTGACCCGGTCGATGGAGACGCGGTCCTCGGCGGCTGCCTCTTAAGATCGTGATGGTCTTGTCGTCTCTGCTGTGGACGGGGATGGCCGTCGTACGGGCATTCCATGGAGGTGCGCGACTCGCGCCTGACGAACACGTGGGTAGCGGCGGCGAGCGTCCGGGGCACGAAGCCTGGGCGATGTGGCCGCATAAGTTCTCGGCCGACTGGCTGCACCCGCTGCATGTTCTGGTCGGAGCCCCGCTGCGGTAGGTGGGGTCCGTGATGACGGTGGTGGGCGTTTTCTCCAGGAATTCGCACCGGAAGACGTGAGTTCTGGCCGTATCACACAGCTCGGAGGTGGTGCAGCCAAGGTCCTCCTTCAGTGCCGACCGCATCCCCAGCAGCACCCAGCGGCAGGCGTCTGGGTCCAGCTGGCGTTGCTGTGCGCCCCGGAGCGCGCCCTTCAGATGCCGGTGGACACCGTTCCACGAGGCCGTTGCTTTGTTGGTGGTAGCTGGTGGTGCGGTGCCGGGTGCAGCCGAGGAGGGCCGACAGCTCCTGCCACAGCCGTGACGTCGAATTGCGAGCCCCGATCAGGGTGGTGACGCGGGTCGGGGACGCCAAACCGAGCGACCCAGGGCGACACGAAGGCGTTGGCGGACCGTTCGCCGTCCTGATGTCCGGGATGGGGATGGTTTCCACCCATCTGCGTGAAGCGGTCCACGCAGGTGAGCAGGTGTGACTGCCCCGCAGACGGCGGCAGCGGGCCCACAAGGTCGATGTGGACCTCACGAACCGCCCGGCCGGTGGCGTCCACTTGGCGACCGGCGCGCGGACGTGGCGGTGAACCTTCGCCCGCTGGCAGGGTATGCAGCTGCGAGACCCAGTCGTCCGACGTCCTTGCGCATGCCGGGCCACACCACTCTCGGCGGGACATCAGGGCACTGCGTCGCCCGGACGCTGGGTGAGTGATCAGGCCGTGCAGCAGCTTGAAGTGGAGTCTTCGGAGAGAGGTTGGATGAGGGACGAGCAGAGCCGGTCGACTCGTCGCAGAGCAGGGTGCGCCGCTCGCGAGAAGGCACGGCGTGCACCTGCAGACCATTGCTCCGTGTCCAGGAACCGGAGCAAGCTCTTGGTTCTCTTTATGGGCGGCGGCAGTTCGTCGAAATCAGTCATCATCATCATCATCATCATGTATTTCGTTTAGCCTCCATAAACATGGCTTTTATGGCCCAGTGTCATAACAGTATGTTTCAGTACAATTACAGCAAAGCACAGTTGAGACTACTCTAGTTACCTAAGGATACACCAAATGCGGTCCAAAACATGATATCCTAATGATCAGACAAACTACTGCTCATCCGGCCCCCGCAACCACGCCCGTACAGCTCCCCGACACCCGCGAGCGGTCACCGCATCCCGAACATCAGAGGGGGACCGGTTCCACACAGAAGTCGCCCGGTAGGTAAAAAAACCTTCGGGCCAACTCCCTGCGCACCGAGGCGGCTGCAGTAGAACGGCAAGAGCACCGCGCGTGTTTCGGACGCGTCACGTCACTCCGGTACACGACCCGATCTCGCAAATGCGTCGGGAGCGCGCGGGTGATGCATGGCCCTGAACATCATGGCTACGTCACGTTCGGTAATCATAGTGTCATCAAAGGTCGGCAGTTAAGCTGATTTAAAAGCGGTGAGGACATGATCGCGTTTTGTAGAACAAAATACAATGCGAGCACAGTGGTTTATAACTTTTTGCAAACGTGTCGGTTGAGTTGTACCGCAAGCACCATATACAGTCAAACAGGGGTGGAGAATTAGGGGTTTTGGGGGTGCTCAAGCCTACCCCTGAGCTAAAAAAGTGCACCCCCTCACTGTAAAAGCACCCCTCAAATAACAGGTCCGTTTAAACTAACGGCTGCTCAGTCTTACTTCGGCTGAAGTAAGATGAGTGGTGTAAGAGTGTGTGTATGTGTGTCTGTCAGTGTGTAAATAGGCGGTTTTGCCACGGTCAGGTAGGGGCAGGTCAGTTCACACGGTCAGTCATTACCGTCCCTCAGCATGTTTGTGTGGGCGGTCCGCCCGGCCTGGGCGCGGATTGCCCGACCGGCACCGTAGCCGGCGCTTAAGAATCG